>PVJI01004476.1:0-107988 GCA_004026765.1 Micronycteris hirsuta | reverse complement strand
AACCTTATTGGGGTTCCCTTGTATGTTACTTCCTGCTTCTGCCTCGCTGCCTTTAGGATTCTCTCTTTGTCTTGGAATTTTGCCATTTTAATGATGATGTGTCTTGAAGTGGGCCTGTTAGGGTTCCTTTTGATTGGGACTCTCTGTATTTCCTGGATTTGTGTGGCTTTTTCTCTGATCAGATTAGGGAAGTTTTCCATCATTACTTTTTCGAACAGTTTTTCCATCCCTTGCTGCTCTTCTTCTCCTTCTGGTATCCCTATTATACGAATATTATTATGTTTCATGTTGTCCTGCATTTCCCTTAATACCTCTTCATTCTTTCTGAGCCTCTTTTCCTGTTCTTGTTCTTTTTGGGTGCTTTTTTCAACCTTGTCCTCCAGCTCGCTGATCCGATTCTCTGCCTCATCGAGCCTGCTTTGGATTCCTTCTATTGTGTTCTTCAGTTCAGATATTGTATTCTTCATTTCCACTTGGCCCTTGTGAATAGTTTCTATTTCCTTTTTCATGTTGACATAGTTTTCAGTGAGTTCATTATAGTTTCCCTGTAATTTCTGGTAATTTTCTGTGAGTTCATCAAGCTTCTCAATTTTCTTGAGCTGCCTGATAATCAATGCTTTGAACTCAATATCTGATAGTTGGCTTGCTTCTTTTTCATTTATCATTCTTTCTTGGGCTTCCTGCTTTCCTTTCATTTGGGGATTGTTTCTTTGTCTTCCCATTGTTTGTGGGATTCTTCTTGCTAGCCTCTGATTCTTAAATTGATCTGTCAAGTTCTCTGGAGCGGCGATGTTAATTTTTTGTTACTGTCTCTGTTTTTTTAGGCTGGCTCTTGTCGGAGACCCACTCTATTCTCTTCACAATTCCAGGTTTCAGTTTCTCACCTGTGGATAAAGAAGAGAAGGGAAGGGAGAAAAAAAAAAGAGAGAAAGAAAAAAAAATAAAATAAAATAAAAAGTAATAAAAAAAATAAAAAACAAAAAGAGGAGAGAACTAGGAGTACTAAATGAAGGGATGGTAGAAGGAATTAAAAAAAATACATATAGAAGGACAGAAAGGGAGAAAGGTTAGGGAAAACCGACAAAGAAACAAACAGAAAACCAAAACAAACAAACAAAACAAAACAATTAAAAAACAAAACAAAACAAAAAAAACCCTTCTGTTGTCTGGCTGTAAAAGTGTCCAGTCAGGCCTGCTCCTCTGGCCCTCTGTCTGCGACAGGCTGGGACGATGTCACGTTTCCTTTTCCTTTCTTCCTTCCTGAGCTGCACACTTAGCTGCCGTCCTGCTTTCAGCCCAGTTGCTAGGAATTCGCAGCACCCCTCCTGGGTTGCCTAGTCTCCACACTGAGTCTGGAGTCCATGAGGTCTGTGGCTTCCCTCAGTGGAGCTCGATTGGGTTCCCCTGTCCCTCTCCCACAGAGGCAGTCGGCACCGCAGGTTTCCGATCACAGGTGCTGGGCTGTGTCTCGATCCCTCCAGGAGTGAGCTCCACACCCTGAATTCGCAGACCGCTTCCGTCTCTGGAGTCGGCTCCCGTGAGCCCCCAGCCTGGGCGCCCGGTCGTGCACAAACACCAGCTGCCCCTGACTGGCTTCGCAGGCTGCGCTTGGTCCCGGAGCTCCAGGCTGCAGGTCTCCCGTTCGGTTCAATCTCCAATTCCTCCCGCTGGGATCACCAGCCTCTTCGGACCAGTCCCCACGTACGCACCGACATCTGGCCTGCTGGGTACCAAGCCTCTCCCAGCAGACCAGCGCACCTGCTTTGGCTACTCATACACCCCAATCCAGCTCCCTCCCCAGGCTCCTGCAATAAATCAGGCAGCTGCTGCGGCTGGACCCACCGTCTTCCCAGCTCCCTGCTGGGCCCAAGGGGCCCCTTTTCTCTGAAGCAGACTCCCTACCGTCTGATTTTTCAACTGTGCAGTCTTGGCTGTCAATCTTCCCACTCACTGGAATACAGCTGGGTGATCGCTCCGCTCCTCAGAAAATTGGCCAGATATCCCATCAGTGGGCAGGAGGAAGCCGACTCCGCTCCCTCCTACTCTGCCGCCATCTTTCCCTCCAGATGTTGTACCATACTTATTTTAGTAGCTGCATGCTAATTCCATTGAGTTGGCTAACTCTAATTTTCTATACCCAGATATTCACTTCTGCCTCCCTTGAGCATCTTCACACACAGCTTTTTCTTACGATGCACAGTAGTTGTAATATAAGTTCTTAGAAGTGCAGTTATGAAGTCAAAAGTGTAGGACCATTTTTATGGCTCTTTTTATGTATGTCCCCAGACCTCATCTTGAATTTCAACCCTTACCCATATTTACTAAGCCACTTACTAAAGGTTTTTAAAGCTTTGGTTGCTGCATCTAGAAATGGGAATACTTTGCCTACATCCAGAATGGCTGTGGGGATAAAATGATATGATGCATGCCAAGCCCCTGTTGCAGTAGCTGGCACAGATGAGGAATTCGGTATGTGGCAGCTGCTGTTACCTTGTTGCAAGGATTGCAAAATGACCTCACTGATGTGGTTTCATCATGACAGCAATCTTATGTATGGATCCTTGTAGCCAGCATTGGATGAGAAATGATGGAGAAGCATTGCTATATATTCAGCTCCTTCTGCTTTGTGAAATGCACTCATGCCTAAGATAGACACGACATCCAAGTGCTTGGTTCTAGTGGGGGAATACAGAAATGGAAATTCATGGTAACAAGATAGAGTGAAGTAAGTGGTGTAACAGCAGTCTGAATCAAGTGTTATAGAACCTCAGAGGAGGAAGTGATCAGTACTGTGTGGTCTAATTGGAAAGCAAGGCTCTGTGAGAGGTGATGCATGCTGAACTGAGATTTAAGCCACAGGATGAATATCAGTAGTAGGGAAAGATAGGTCAGCCTAGGCAAAGAGAATAGCATGCACAAAGCACATTGGCCTGATTATAGCTGAAATATTTGAAGAACAGTGAAGACATTCACTTAGTTGGAGCACAGAATGTCATGGGACAGAAGCCTGTAGAGACAGGCTGGAAGCAACATTATGGGCCCTTGAATTGTGTACCTAGGAGTTTAGTCTTCATTGTGTAGGCAATGCTGAATGTCACATGTTTGGGGATGCATTTTGGCTGCATAAGTGATTCTTTTAATGCTTGCTCTTTCATGTGTGATCTACAATATATCATATTTTTTAATTATAAAAAGTAGTAAAAGGGGAAAAGTAAAAACACCCTGGAAGCATATGGTTGTTTTAAATTTGTTTTCGATGTTTTAATTATACTGACAGAAATACTGACTTTTGTATTTTTGTCCATTACAGGATTCTGCTCCAATACTTGATGTTCCTCTGGGAGTGATCTCAAGAATTGAAAAAATGGGAGGCGCGACAAGTAGAGGAGAAAATTCCTATGGTCTAGATATTACTTGTAAAGTAAGAGATTCAGTACTTTCTTATGTGGGAAAAAAAGGCACTTTGGTGTTGAATGATAGGTAAAAGTTAAGTGGGTTAAAAAAAATCAAAGACCCTTGTTCTTCCCTCATGATCAAGCTTTCCAAACTAGGGAAATGATCCTATAAAAGGGACCCACCGTAGTCACCAAGTGTGAGGACTTGAACTGGTTATTTTGATAGCTTGATTACACAGTAAGAAAACTTTATAAGTAAAATTTCACACTTAGTTTTTGCCCAAGTCTGTTCCTAGTGTCCCTTTATATGATGTGTTACCAACTAGATACCTCCACACTGTGAAAGGAAGGAGACATACAGGAGATTGTGCCCTCTGTTAACAGGATATTTTCTTATCTCTAACAACCTTTCTAACTTTTTCATAGATAGGTTTCAGAAGTAGTGGCTTAACATTTTGTTTTGGCATGGTGGTTGGCTGAGCTTTAATGACAGTAAAATTTAATCAGTTATATTAGTAGTCGTCTATTGAGCATCCATGTCAGTCCAAACACATGCCAGGTGATTTGCATTCAGGACTCAGGGCAAACCTCTGAGGATGGACAATGGCATCACCTTATAGTTGGGAAGTCTAAGGATGAAAAGTTAGGTAACTTACCTAAGATTACCCAACAAATGGCAAAGTTGGGATCCAAATGCAGTGATAATCCTCTTGCAAACAGCAAAATAAACCCTCTGTCAAGAAAGCTTATTTTTTAGCCTGGCTGGTGTAGCTCAGTGGATTGAGTGCGGGCTGGGAACCAAGCAGTCCCGGTTCGATTCCCAGTCAGGGCACATGCCTGGGTTGCAGGCTGGGTCCCCAGTGAGGGCCATATGAGAGGCAACCACACATTGCTGTTTCTCTCCCTCTCTTTCTCCTTCCGCTCTCTCTAAAAATAAATAAATAAAGTCTTAAAAAAAAAGAAAGCTTATTTTCAAGGTATTATCAGAACACCATAATCTATAGATGAATGGCCAGTCCAAGAAAGAGCTAGATGGGTCTGGAGGTCATCTGTTTCAGTGGATCTTACACTTGGACGTGCATCAGGGTAAACTGGAAAACTTCTTTAAAATGTATATCTTTGGGTTCTACCCCAAATTCTACTGTAATCTCTGAATTTGGGGTCCCAGAATGCTGGTACTCTTTCAAGTGTCTCTGGTGACTCTTAACTATCAATCAAGTGCATAAGAGTCAGTAATTTTTTTTCCATAAAGGGCCGGATAGCACATATTTTAGGCTTTGTGGGCCAATAGCATCTCCGTCATGTGTACAGCTCTGTGTTTTGTTTTGTTTTTTAACCTTTTAAAATATAAAAAAACATTCTTAGCTTGAAGACCACACAAAGACTGACCTGGGCTGAAGTTTGGTGACTCCAGGCCAGTCCAAGTCCTTCGTTCTATGGAGGGGAAAATGAAGCGTCTGCTAAACAGAATTACTTACATAGGGTTGCCCAAGGAGCTGGTAGAAGAGCCACAATGAAAACCCAAGTCTCCTTCCCCTTGTCTCATTCACTGTGATTTCTTAAAACCAACCTCTTATAGTTTTGTTTGGATTACGAACACAATGCAGTATTTTCGTCTCTGAATTATAAAGGATCAAGACTACTACACTCATATCAAAAACCAAAGGATTATATGTCATATTTAGATTTGAACTAAAGTTCTCCATCACTCCCACCTTGCTCATATTTTGTTTTTGTTTTAATCCAAGCTACCCTATACCTTATCCATGATCCCAGCTACGGTCTACCCTTGGAGGCCTAGAAATACGGGGATTTACTTTTAAGGAAAGTTTTTGCATTTCACATAAGAGGATCCATGAGAGTACAGTGTTATATTACAGATACTACAGTACTCAAGGGAAAATAGGGTTGCTATTTTGATGATTTTGAAGTGACTTTAATTCTAATAGAGTTTTAACAAATTCTGTTTCTTTCCTTATCAGAAGGAAACACTTAAATATTAATCACTCAAAATTAGTAAGAGAAAGCACATTCTTATCCTTGACTGTTTATTATAAGAACAAAGGGCTAGGAACACCTCAGCAGGTATAATTCTCAAATGTTACATCCATATTTCTTGGAATTATCATTGAGTTCAAAGACAATGGCCAAAACCAACTAATATTCCAGTTTTCTTAGACTATGTTGTGAAACAGTTTTTGGATTTTATTCAATTACATGCTTTTAAAAATAAAAGCACAAAATCCTGGAGCTGGCAAGGCCCAGTAGAAGCCATCTATATAGAATGATCAACCGTGGGTCATTCATTAGCATTCTTAGAGTCTGGTTCTTTATACTTCCTTTGCTGCCATTTGCATTTTGGGTTATATATGGCAATGCCTTTGCTGGTCCTTCACTTCGAACACTTAGAACATTTTAAGAGTGCTCTTGAGATAATAAATTAAAAATCACTTTGAAAAATATGAAGATGATGACATCCAAAAGGGCAGGAACTGGATCTGTCTCACTCCTGAGTATCTGTATCCCCAGGGACCAGCATGGTGCTTGTTTTTGATTGAACGTGTGGTGCACAATATAACATTCTTAGTGCTGTGATTAAGAGACAGAACTCTAGCTTTGAAAATGAGATAGAATATTAGTTTGATGTATAATACAAATTGATACTTAAGGGAGCTTATTTTGTTTAGATTTGATTTAAAGGAAGATTTTCCTGCTTATTAAAGAGATAGGTAACAGAAGCTACCCTTAAAGTATGGTTTTGATCATTATTTTTTTGTTCCTGGAACTGTAGTCACTCCTAATATGGGACACTTTAATGTGGTTATGTAGAACTCTGAAAATAAAAGTTGTATAGTAAAAATATTGTTCATTACTTGTATGATAGCTTAAAATGCCAAGCATTTCCTAATTTTTAAAAATAAGACTTTAAAATCATGAGGGGTGAGGGAAAGAGCTTCTGTATTTTAATGACATGTTTGACAATTTTGAGATTATATTTGATAGCAGATATATATTTGAAAAGTTCTATGAATAGAATAGAGTTTTATAATTAAAAATACCCCAGAAACCAGTTAAAGTAAATAGGCACAGTAGATGATGTACAAGGCAAAGTTTGATTGATATTTTTATCAAATGAATTTTAGCTCTGTCTTCTCTTTAGCACTAGTTGCTTTGTTTTTACATTCATAACTACAATGTGAATATTTTTAGGAGTTTTTTTAACTGAATATTTCAAAATATCATACAAAAAAAAGTAAGTTTCTTAGTAATCTAGATGAATTGCCCTTTCAGGTAAGTGAATCTTCTACTTCCTTAGTTGAATAGAAGATTTTTGGCTAACAAATGTGACTATTTGGAGACTGATCTGTCAAATTTCCTGCCCCCAGGACATGAGAAACCTGAGGTTTGCACTGAAACAAGAAGGCCACAGCAGAAGAGATATGTTTGAGATCCTCACAAGATACGCCTTTCCCCTGGCCCATAGTCTGGTAAATTCTAGGATTCTCCTCAGTGTCGGAAGTTTCTTGGGTGCCTCCTCTTTCACATACTGCCTGTACTGCACTTCCCAGTGTGATGTGTATGCAAGGATGTTTCTTAAAGATGATTGAACCATTCCCAGAGGGTAGTAGGCTTGCTGGTCTGTGTGGGATGGCTCACCCCAGGTGCCTGCAGTGCAGGCCTCGAGATGCGTTGGAGCCCCAAATGAGCCTGGGAGCTTGACCTGGAGCCGCCTGTGCTCTTACACCTCTGGGTATGTTCTCGGTCTCGGCCAGCTCTCTGTAAAAGCATGAGTTTGTGAAGTGGGCCATACTGACCTTAGTGCTGTGAAGTCACATCCCAGAGGTTGTTGGCTCTCAACTTGGGAGCTAACAAGTGATACATGTCAGGCTTTTGTGGCACCAGTTATAAATGGGAACAAATCTGAGCCTAAATGCCACTTAAGCAAGCATACTTCTAAAATTCAGATACATTGTACAGGTATTGCAGGCAGTTGCTGAATAAGGCAGGTTTATTTTTTTAAGGAATAACACTTTAAATGTTATTTGATAATGTTTAGTGTGGATTTGTCAGAACAGATATATCTGTGCATTTACTTATAATCCATAACTTCATCTATAACAAGATTCGGGCTGTGTATACCTAGAACTTTTCCTTCCTGTTCACCAAACTGAGTAATCCAACTTTGTTTTACCACATGATTGAAATAAAGCCTTCTGTGCATCTTGCTCTTAAAACAATCTTTGCATTCTGCTTTGGTCTTGCCTTTTTTTCCTGCCATGCCCTGTTCACATGTTCTTACCCCTTTCCTCTTCTGCTTGACTCTAAACCAACTTGGAGGCAAATACCTTCTAAGGGGTAAGCAAGGAAATTTTATATATACAAACACACACACATGTCTTTATTCTTAGTATAGGATAAATATGTTGTTGACACCGAAGGTGATAAATGAGATCATTAAATAGAAGAGCTGCTTTGTAATGTAGCCCTTCTTCCTATGGCTGTCTTTTAATTAATAAATTAATTTGTAATGAATGCCTTAGATTTTTCCTAGCAAGAAAAAGCCTTCTCTCTTCCCCAGTTTCATTAACACTTGTTTCAGTTAAAGGAAATCCATGGTTGATAAAAAGGACAATTATACAGAGACTACAGAGGTCTAGAAGGATATGAAGTACTCATGAGTAATGTATTGATTATGGAGTCATATGTAATGCTTAAATGAAATTATAGAGTTGAATACATTTTCAGCCTTTTCTCAGTTTTTGATTATATGTGATTTAAAAGATATTTCAATATTAAATATTTTAACTATTAGGATAAAAAGTTTTATGGGACCACATCTTTGAATTATTATGAAAGTGAGAATGTAGGCCTAACCCATGAAAATTCAGTTAGGGAAAGTGTTATATCTTGGGTTTTACATATTTGGCCCTAAATTATCAGAAATTTAAACACTGATTCACATAAGTTTGAAGAAGCTGAGGCCCCAGTCCATATACAAGATTTTGCTCCATCACCCCTCCCCTCTCTCTGGCATCTTCTGCCTCTCTTAGGGTTTACTCCTCTAAAAAAGTCAAGTATTGGGCCAGCTTATCCCTAAACTACTGTTCCATCTCTCACTTCAGTTCAGTCTTCTGGAAAGAATATTCTGGGCTTATCTGCAGTTCATTCATTCCTCCAACCCATTCTATTATCCCGCTTTATTGGAGGTACTTTCTTGTAACTCGTGACCTTTTCCTGGCCAAATCTAGTGTCTCGCTGCAATCTTAATTCTGTTGGCTGTCTCCCAGGCATTCAACCATTTTGACCATCTGTTTGCAAGTCTTGGTTTCTGTGTTCCTCTACCGTTTTGACTATTCCTTATCAGTGGTCCCCTGTCAGCCCTCTTGTCATGTTACTTTCTTTGCCTTGATGGTTTCTTTTAGTCCCATAGCTTAAGTTGCCATTGCTGGATGGGTGATTTCTAAATCTAACCCTGATATTCATCTTAAGTAAATGTAACAAGCCTAACTCTCAAGCATCTTCCTCTGGAAGTCCATGAGGATCACAAGCTCATTGTCTCCCTAACCTTTTCCCAGTTCAACAGACCTACTCTTTACCCTACATGTCCCGCAGTTTGGATGATCCTCAGTTGCTCAAGTTTGAGAACTTGAAGTCAACTTTCTTATTCTTTCCCTGCCTTTCTTCTCATAAAAACATCTGTTCTAAATCTTATAGGTTCTACTTATTAGTAATTCTCAAATATTTTTTCCCATTTCTAGTTGTGCTTTCTAATTCAAGCCCTGCTTCCCTTCTTTCAGTTTCTTCTTCTTCCAATTTATCCTACTCAGTGCTGCCAGTTTTGATCATGTCACTCTGTGTCCCACTCCCCACAAAAAAATTCTCAGGGACTTCCCATGATTTATACCCTACACACCAACCACACAGGACCACTCTATGGTCCTCTGGTATACAGAGAAGTTTCTCGACTTAGAGCCTTTGGTTTTCCTGTCCCCTTCACCTACACTCCCCTTGTCTCTTTAAAGCCCATCCTCCATCATTTTGCTCAGTCCTAGGTCCTTTTTCCACGCTGCGTGTATTCCCATAATGGTAGTTCATCTCACCTCCTGCTTGTTAGACATGACAGGTCCTTATATCAGAGCACTTATTTCAGTTTGCCTTATATAATAATTATGTAGCAATTTCCCATCCTTCCTTATCAAGCTGGGGATCAGGGTTTTTTTTTTTATCTCTCTAACCTCAGCATAATGACTTCTGTATGGGAGTTGTATAATGATGGTTTTCTTATAAATCTTGGGTTTAGTAGAAAATGAAGGGGAAATCCATTATAGGGAGACAGATGGGATGGATTGCTGGAAATTGTGGATCTAGCACCAAAGCCAGGTTGCTGTCATTGGAGTGGTCCACAGAAGGTTTGATTTCTCAAATCTATGATACTTTTGCCTTCTTTTTTGTATCCATGCTAGGAATCCCTAGTTCTCCCTTTAGGAAGTCAATAAAGCAGCAAACTGGAGAAACAAATGTTAATTGCTCATACAAAGTTTTGGAACAGTAAATTCTGTAAGTTTTAACCACTAAAATTTATCTTTAAAAAAGTTAAGCTAGACACCAGAACAATACAAGATACAGATTAAAAGCAGATCAGCTACTCACACATCTTTTGGAATGTCAGTCTCTGCTATTTAAGTCAACATGTGCAACTGTTTCATAAATTGATTTCATTTCAAAGTATTGTTTTGGGTGGTGTTGGGGGAGCAGTGATGGCAGGTGAGGAGTACTATAGGATGAATAATACTTAGTCCTATTCAGGGATGTGACAGAAGTGATGACAAACATGTATGGCCCCAATAAGGAGAGTGTACATTTGGTACTATAAAAGAAATGCAGTGGAATTCTATTGGATACCACATGTAACCCAGACTGAAAAAGCCTGCATGGAATTGATAGTCATTAGGTTGTGCCCTTAAGGTTGGTTATCATTTCCAGTAGGTGGGGATGGTAGAGGAAGTGGAATTTCAGGCAGAAGTAAGACTCTGACCTTTGACATAGCAGAGGGAAGGCTGGAAGCATTGCAAAGTGTTTATGGGGGTAGCTAGTGATGTTTGGCTGGAGTATGGGGAAAAGAAGGAGATCTGTGTCCTTCCAGTGGAAGTCCTTGGTAGGGTAAGGAGTTTGTACTTTGGGAAGTAGCAGAGACCCCTAAAGGTTTTCAAATAAGTGATAAGACTAAATACAACATCATGAAGAATAGATGGGAGACAATAGCTCCTAACACAAGGAAGGGGAAGTCAGAGGGCCAGGCAAGAGGTCCATGGTGCTGAACTAGGACACTGGTGGTCTGAAGGCCACATCTAGGCTAAAAAGCAGATATATGTGTGTGTGCGCACATGCGTGTGTTCAGGGTTGTTTCTCATTTCATTTCCCATCTGAAAATGAGCTATTTGCTTTTATCTAGACCACACTCTTCAGGTTCTTTTCTCATCTCTGTAACCATTGTCATTCACTTTGTTGGCTCCTTTCCCACTTTCACTCCCTATAAGCTGCAGAGGGCCAAAGGCAGAGAGAAGTTTAAGATGATCATGGTTGTGCGATTCTGTGGAGGCCTGAAGAGACGAGAGGATCAGGGAGAGTCATTTAGATTTGATGATTACAAGCTCTCTGGAAACCTTAACTGAATTGCTTGAGGTTGAGACTTTCTTTCCTATGTATCCCCAGTGCCTAGTACAGTGCTTGGCATACACTTCTTGAACTTCTTTGAATCCAGGAAAATGATCTAAGTGGCGGGGACAGAAGCCAGTTTGTAGGGGTTTTTTGTTCACAGGCCAGCACTCAATGCACTGAGCCACACCAGCTAGGGCTGTAGGGGCTTTTAAGAGAGAATAGGCGGTGCTTTTTAAAAAAGTAATGGTAGCAGCCAGGTTGAGGGAAGTGGTTTCCTAGAGTCTGAGAGACGTGAATGGATATATTTGTGGGCATGACTTTTCAAGGCAAGAGAGAGAAGGGTTCTTTTCTTGAGCAGGACCCTGGGGAAGGCAGAGGGGGATGGGATTAAACCCAGTTTGTAGGGCAGTTCTGAAAAGAAGGGGCAACTATTCCTCTGAGAAAGGAGGGAAAGAAAAGTTTCCAAACTGCCACAGTGGGGAATGAGAGAGTATGCCAAAAAGGGATTTCCTAGAAGCGTAATCTAAGCCTGATTGCATTGAACAATACAAAAGGCCCTTCTTGAAAAATATCACTTTGTTAATCTTATTGAAACTGTTCAGTCAGCTGCAGGTTATCTCGGTGACTTTTATTGGTATTTGAAGTCAGAAGTAAATTTGCTCTGTGGGTTGCAAATCCAGCCGTGGGATGAATAGAGTATGAGTGTGCTTTTTTTCTTTCAGTCCATTCCTTTGGCTCTCTCTCGCCTCCTTCTCCGTTAGTATTTTTACCACTCAGTGTGTTCATGTAGGGATTTAAACTTCTAATTGAATTTGAGCAGTTTAGCCACACAGAGTTGACCCCAAACTATTAACTTGATTGTTTTTGTATTGTCAATCCAGTATGAGTTGACAGTTGTTTAGATAACATTTTCTACTGCAACTAAATAATTTATTTTCTTGTTTTATTTTTGCTTTGCTTTTCAAGATGCATTGTAACTCAATACTAGTTCTGGGTAAATGATACATTTTTATGATAAGAAATATGGCAATGCTTGTGATATGATGATAATTTTTTTAATTGCAGAAACAGAGCCTGATGGCACTACAAAAAAAAAAATAAAGAGTTTGATTGTTGGGGTGGCATGTTCAATGCCAAAGTTCTTCCTTTACTGGTTTTCTTTATTGTTTGCTCGTTTCTTTACTCAGTTGGGATAGTCAGAGGTGACAGAAATATTGGATGAGAGTTGTTTTTAAAACTGTGACTCCCAACGTATTATCGAGTCATGAAGTCAATTTACTGGATTGAAGCCAGCATTTTTAAATGGAATAGAAGATAAAATATTAGGAGCATAACACATAATATTGATAAATATGGTTTCTTGAATCGTTTTTATCAGTTATCTGTGTGTATATGTATGTCTGAGTCATGGTGTAAAGTGTATGGCTCTCTGTTAATCATGTTCTAAAATTTTTGAAAAACAGTTTTAGATAATGGTAGAATGTGTAGAATAGAATGTGCTTTAAGTTAATTTAGGTATTAATAAAGTCACTTAAATCTATCTTTACAGCTATAGGCATGCATGGATTTTTGTTTGAATTTTGTCTAAGTGAAGGGCTTGAGTTTATGACAACTCATGGGACGTAGACTCACATAAAGGAAGTGTAGGGCTAGAAGAAATGGAGCCTGACACCTGGCTGCCAGGCTCTTGCAATCACTGATGACGGAGGCCCAGTAAGACGACCGATCTGTAAAGCTCTACTGGTGTGTGGTTCCAAGCACATGGCGTGGAGTCCAGCAGCCTGTGTCTGCATCTGGCTCAGTCATCTGCTTGCTTGGCTACTTCGAAAGTCGCATAATATTTATGTGCTTCAGTGTTCTCATCTGTCCTGGGGGTAAGAACAGTCCTAATCCCATAGGGTTTTGTGAGGATTAAATGTAAAGTGCTTACAACAGTGCCTAGCACTCAGTAAGGGTCCAATAAATGTCAGGTCTTCTGTTATTAGTGCACCATTTTCCCAGCAAGTCCAAAAATAAAGGATGATTACCGCAACGTACTTTTTCCAGGAATATTAATAAAGTAATTGTGATCATATGCAAGACACTTTAAGCCCTTTAAAAGAAAAGGCACTATACAGATAAAGGTCTGTATTTTTATTAACAAATCATTGGCTATACCTTGATAAAGGACTGGTTGAAAATCTTAAATTTCAGAGTATTAAATCCAGAAAGCATCTTAACTAGAAATGGTGAAACATGGGCAGCAATGATACGTAAAAACAATTCTTCAGAAATTGGTTTTCATTTTTTTCTTCTAGTTTTACCCTACACCAGCCTACTATTTTCAGGTTAACAAGGCTCATTGAATTTGTTTCTGCACTTTCCACTTGTCTATGCCATTCTAGATTAAACTCATTAGCACTGCAGTCTTTTCTACTTGTTGTTATTCTATGAGCTGATTAGCAGTCATATAGTTGGAAAGTTTTTTTGTTTTTTTTTTTATAAGTTTGACTTTTTATGGGCAGTAGAAATTGGCACAGGAGAGAAGAATCTCCTCTCTGGCTCTAATTTTGAGAGAGAAGCAACTGGGTTGCCAGGCCTGTTCTGTGAAGATTAGCAGCCTTCCATGACTGATGGCATAGTGCTTTATACTGCATGCAGAGGCTGAAAGCAGTATTTTCAAAACAATAGCATCTTTAAGAGCAGGGTCCATCTGCATTTTCAGGTGTTAGTTACTGCTGCCTTTGGTTTTCATAGTCTTTGCTGCTTATGTGTTTTTGCTTAGCTTTGATGAACCACATCAAACCCTGTCATGTGCTTAAGTACTGTACCATTTCTACTTTGTGTCTTCTCTTGATCTGCTCCACTTGTGCTTGCTGGTAAAAATAATTACTCATAAATTACTAAAGTAGGTTATGGAGTATACATCTTTTTGATCATTTGAATGAGCGGGATAAGTGAGGCTATGAATAGAGAATTAAGCGCACAGGGTACTTTTCCCTGTGCCTTTATTTTTTAGTTCAGAAATGGAAGAATTTTTAAAAATTGGTTTGAGATTTTAAATCAGACTGAAATGTAGCAGACTCTTACTTTCTAGACCAATTACAGAATTAATAGTAAAAGTAAATAGCTCATTTTCAAGTGGGAGTTGAAATAAGAAGCAACATTGCACGCGCACACACACACACACCTGCTTTACAGCCTAAATGTGGCCTAAGGACTGAAGTATGTCTTGGTTCTCTATTTTCTTTTTGGCCAGGACTTTTTTTTCTTGAATAAACAATAAACTTGGCTAATTACGGGTCTACTCATGCTTCTAAATCTCTTCCTGTCCTGCCTCCTCTAAGACTTGGCCCTCTTCTCTTTCCATCTCTTTCTTTTTCTTTCCCCACTGCCCTCTCCCTCCAGCCTTTGAACACGCTTGGTTCTTCTCCCCACTCCCCCATCTTCTGGAACTGTGATCCCCGCTGGGCTGCCCACTACATTGCCATCCATGTGCAGAAGCAGAGCTTTCACTGCTTGCCTACCTGTCCTCAGCAGCCACTCACTTCAGAACTCATTGTTCCACTTCTCTCCCTTCCACCCTTTTGAAAGGTAAAAGCCAATGCGTTCCTCTTGCCCTCTGCATTCTTGTTTGCAGTACATGTTTGGCTTTTGAGGATTTATTCCTCCCTAGCCAGCTCATTAGTGCATTTTTTAAAAAAGGTTTCTGTTTTATCCAGCATTTTCAGATGTTTTCAGCAGGTCTTAGGGCATCTAGACCACCATGCTTCCAGATACCTCTCCTTATGGCTTCTGAGACCTAAATCTCCTGGCCCACCTACTTCTCAAGCTTCTTTTCTCATTCCTCTTCTTTCTTCTGCAAATTGTGGATTTTCTAAAAAGTCCATTCTTCTCCTCCTTTCTCTACACGAACCCATCAGCAATCTTTCTCACTCCCTTCCATCTACCAGCATGCCTTCCGAGCATGACTTTCCAATCCATAACTTTATGTTACCCTTTTGCTTGTATATCACTTCAACTGACACCCAAACACTTATTAAAAAATTAATCGCACATCTTTCCCTAAAAACTACTCCTCTACTCCCAGTTTCTCTGATGTTATCTCCTCCCCCCTTTCCCTCTTCCTTCTCCTCCTCCAAAATCAAGATTTTGATTTCCTTTTTCCTTAACATTTACTGTGTCTGGGGAATTCTTCTTTCCCAGCCTTAGTTCAGGTTTTTCTCTTTCCTCTTCTAAGCTGTTGGTATGGTGTTTTAACTGGTTTTCCTACCTTGATTCTGTCACTTCTCCAACCACCCCACCACATGTGCCTTTGGTCAGATTAATCTTCCCAGAATACAGCTCTGATGATCTCATTCTTTTGCCCCCCAAAACATCAGTGGTTCCTGCCTCTCTGTCATTGTAAATGCAAACCTCTGTCTCCTCCACAGTGTGGCCCCACCTCTCAACAGTCCCCACTGTCTCTACCCCTCCTGTATGCTGGTGATGAGAATGAGGTGTTTGTTGATGGCCACATAGTCTCTGGGTCTGGCTCCCATTTGTGCCTTTTTGTTGTGATCATTGTTATCATGTCCAAAGTCATCTTATCCTTCCCTGGCAGCACAAATACCATAAATGTCCCTCCAGGCACATCTCCCAGAAGTGAACTTGGCCTTTTCTGGAGCCCCATATTGCTTTATCTATATCACACATGGTATTTACCACTTTCCTCCTTACATGATCAATAGTTGTTCTTTCCTCTTCTCTCTCCTTTGGAGAATTTCTCACTCCTTAAAGAAAGTGGCTGTGTCTTACTCATCTTTTTCTCCAGTGATACATTATTCATACTGGGCCCTTGGTGTTTGTTGAGTAAATATACTAATGTCAGTAGAGTGAATAAACAGGACCCAACAACAACCGAGTTATCAAAAAGAATACTCTCCTGTCTAGAAAGGGCATTTATTCAGTAAGCATTTACTTTAAAAATTTCAAAGTAGCTAATGGTTGCCCATGATTGAAGATTCAGGAAGTATAAATGGGTATTACTATAGACTGAATGTTTGTGCCCCACCCCACCCCAATTCATATGTTGAAGCCCTACCATCCAATGCAATGGTTATTTGAAGTGGGACTTTTGGAAGGTGATAAGGTTTAGATGAGGTCATTGGGTCTAGCCCTATGATGGGATTAGTGCCTTTATAATAAGAAGAGGAAGTGCCCTTATGGAAGAGCTTACTCTCTCCAACAAGTGAGGTATAGCAAGAAGGCTGCCCTCTATAAAGTAGGAAGCAGGCCCTCACCAGAACACTACCATACTGGCATTCTGATCTTGGACTTCCAGCCTTCACAACTGTGAGTAATAAAGGTTTGCTGATTTAAGCTACCCTGTCTGTGGTATCTTGTTATAGAAACCCGGACTAAGACAGGTATACAGTAAAAATCTCTCTCTCCCTCCCAGTACCCTTCAGCCACCCCACTTCCCTCCTCACACACAATTGGTACGTTCAGCCTATCACTATCCACCCAGTGGTAGTTTAGACCTAAACAGGCAACTTGGTATTTATATATGCTTTTTCAACTCATCAATAAATAGTGCCTAATGAATAGGCTTCTTTGCTGTATTATGACTGTACAGTACTCTATTGACTGTCCCCGACTTTATCTATTAAATCCACTGTTAATGGATATTGAGATTATTTCTGATCATTTGTTATTCTATAAACTACAGTGGATAACCTTGCATATACATCATTTTGTATGGGTTCACATGTATTGTAGGATAAATTCTTAGAAGCAGAATTACTGATACTGCCAAATTCCCCTTTTCGGAAAATGTACTGGCTTTCACTCCTGCCTGCAGTGTGTCAGAGTGCCTGTTTCCAGTCATTCTCTCCACCTGTATTAGTTTCCTATAGTTGCTATAACAAATTACCATAAACTCAGTGGCTTCTAAAAACACAAGTCTATCATCTTACAGTTCTGTAAGTCACAAGTCCAAAATGGGTTTCCTTGGGCTAAAGTCAAGGTGACAGTGGGGCTGCATTCCTTCTGGAGGATCTGTGGGAGAATCTATTCCTTGCACGACTCATGGCCTCTTCCTCCATGTTCAGAGCTAGCAACTGTGGGTCAAGTCCTTTGAATCACTCTGACTTTGCTCCCATCATCACACCTGTTCCTCTGATTCTGACTCTTCTGCCTCCTTCCACTTCTGAGGACTTTTATTTCTACATTAGGCTCACCAGGGAAATCCAGAGTAATCTTCCTATCTTAAAAATCAGCTGATTAGCCATCTTAATGACATCTGCAACCTTAATTCCTCTTTGCCGTGTATGGTAATACAACTCAGGTCCCAGGGATTAGAATATGGACATCTTTGGCGGGGCCATTATCTACCTACCGCGTGAACCCAGTATGCTTTCTAGTTTTTTGATCTTTGCTAATCTACTAGGTGAAAATGTAGATTCATAGTCTTCTTTTGTATTTTTCTTATTTGAATGAAATTGAATATCTTTTGGTTTGAGCTATTTGTATTTCTATTTCTACATTCTCTATCTTCTGCCCATTTTTCTTTTGGGAATTTGGTCTTTTTCTTGTTAATTGTAGGAACTCTTTATATAGTAGCTATACTGACTTATTATCTGTTGCAAGTATTTTTCCATATACCTTTTGACTTTTCTTATGGTGGCTGTTGTCGCTATGAAGAATTGTAAAAAATATTTTTCAAAGAATTTATCTTTTTTTTGTGGTGGATGTCCCTAAGATCACCCCAGGTTTGATTTTTCACTAGGAGAACACACAGGAGGTAGCATGTAGTTGTACTCACAAGTGTGATTTATTGTAGCAAAGGAAAAGTCACGTGGGGTGAGGTCTGAGGGGAACCAGGCATGAGCTTCCAGAGTCCTCTCCCAGTGGATTCTCACAGAATGCACTTAATTCTCCCAGCAATGAGTTGTGACAATACTCAGTACCCAGTGTTTTTATTGGGGGCTGGTCACGTAGCTACCCTCTGCCTAGTGCCCACCAAAATTCCAGACTCCCAGAAGGAAAGCAGGGGTTTGGCATAAAATACAGTTCAGGCACTGTAAACCACACTTAGCAGTTAGAGAATGGTAAAACCTCTCCAAAAACCCAGGTTTTCAGATGCCAGCCAGGGATCAACCACGCAAGCATCCTTTTCAAGGACAGCAATCTTAGACTTGCTAGGTTCACTCTTGTCTGCACACTTTTCTTTTATAGCTTCTGTGTTTTACATCCAAGTTAAGAAGCTCTTCCCGACATAGAGTTGTCAAAAAATTATCTCACATTTGTCTAATACTTTTGTTACTTATTTAAAATTTAAATATTTGATCAACTTGGAATTTTGGGGGTTACTGTGTAAAGTATGAATCCAACTCTTTTGTACCCTGTTGTCGTGACACCATCTGTTGACTACTTACTGATTTGAAATACCACCTTTATCACACCCTGAATTCCTCTACATATTTGGCTAAGCCCAGGAAGCTAATACTCACTCCCTGTCCTCAAAAAGCACAGTTTTCCTGGGTGACATGGACAGACAGATGCATATGATACAGATGCATATGTGAAAGATGTCAGGGCAACAGAAAGTGAGGTTGGTGTTGAGGATGGCTTCCTAAAGGAGGCAAATCCTGAAAGATGAGTAGGAGCTTTGGCCAGGAAGAAATGGACATGGCAAATTGCAGAAACAGTATGTGCAAATGTGAAGAGGCCAGACACAGGCTGGACCTGTATATAGGTTAGTGTCTGGCATCGGTGTGCACGTAGATGTAGCAGAAAGAGATGGTGGAGGGGAAGCCTGGGCTGAAGCTTGCAGAACCTAACACACCCCACCAAGAAGCTTTTAGTTTTATCTGAAGGCAAAGGGAGCCATTACAGTGTTTTAAGAAAAAAGGTAATATGATTTGATTTCTGTTTCAAAAACATTACTTGGGTTGCAGCATGCAGAGTGGATAGAGAGAGGAGGAGAATATTTCTGAAGATGGTTGTTAGTCACCTAAGTATGTGATGACCAGGGCTTGAAATGGGGTAATGAAGCAGGACAGGAGATAATATAGACTTGAGAAAGATCTAGGAGGTAAGATCAGTAGAATTGGTTGATTCAAAATAGTTATGAGGGGGATGGGATGATAGAAAGGGTAGAATCCAGCCTGAGTAACGAAATCGATGGTGGGACCAATGGTTGAGATGGGGAATATGGGAGAGGAGTAAGGAAGAAGTGGTATTTCATTTTGGATATGCTGTCACAAATATCTAGGGAACAACTAGGTATAAATATAGATATATAGGAGGCAGGTGGCTACAAAGATGTAGAGTTCTGACATGGGGAGAGGTTTTTTGGTAGGCCTAAATGTGATCATTAGCATTTTTACAGATGTGGCTAAAATTATTGTACCTGGAGAGAAAATTACAGTGAGAAGAGAGAGGTAGAGTGGGTGAACCCTGAGAAATATCAGCCTCAAATGATTATGATTTTGACAGGTAGTAAGGAATGCTCTTTTTTCCAAAATGGTTTCAAATGACATTCCAGATGTACTTCTGTGGCCCTTTCTTGATTAAATGAATATGTACATTTATATATGAAGATAGTGGTGACCCAGGAATATTAAACAGTTTTCCCCAGGGAAGGTGGTAGAAATAGGGTGATGATTATTTCTTTAATATATTTTATTGATTATGCTATTACAGTTATCCCAATTTTCCCTCTTTGCCCCCCTGCACCTGGTACCCCTATTCCCTCCCTGCCTTAGTTCATGGCCATGGGTCATGCATATAAGTTCTTTCGCTTCTCCATTTCATATACTGTTCTTAACATCCCCCTGTCTATTCTGTACCTACCTGTTTGTGCATCTTAATCCCTGCACCTTTTCCCCTATTCTCACCCTTCCCCCTCCCAATTGATAACCCTCCAAATGATCTCTATATCTATGATTCTGTTTCTGTTCTGCCTGTTTGCTTAGTTTGTTTTTAAGATTCAATTGTTGATAGTTGTGGATTCACTGCCATTTTAATATTCATAGTTTTGATCCTCTTTTTCTTCTATAGTTCCCTTTAACATTTCATGGAATAACGGCTTGGTTATGATGAATTCCTTTAGCTTTACCTTGTCTGGGAAGCACTTTATGTACCCTAGGACAAGGAGAGTTATTTGCACAAACAAAGTATAAATGGTAATTTATATGCTAGCTGCTTTTGACCTATGAGACTTTTGTTCAATTTGGGGATACAGTTACTTTTGATGCAGTTATGTGAATTTACTTACTGGTCAGGTCATGTGAAATAGGCTGAAATCACTATCTAGCATGAAGATGTTGCTTGGTATTATAAACTTTGCTGAGCTTTAATATATCCTATGATTCTTCCTTAAAATTTTAGGCTTTTTCCTCCAGTTTTAATGAAGACTTTTTTTTCTTATATGAAGGGAGTCTTGTTTCTCAGCAAGATGAAAATGAGGTAATTTTGCCTTGCTGCACTCTTACATGGTAAATTGAAGCTTTTTTTAAGATTTTATTTATTTATTTTCAGAGAGAGGAGAAGGGAGGGAGAAAGAGCAATGTATGGTTGCCTCTCACATGGCCCTCATTGGGGACCTGGCCTGCAACCCAGGCGTGTGCCCCAACTGGGAATCGAAGCGGGACCCTCTGGTTCCCAGCCCATGCTCAATCCACTGAGCTACACCAGCCAGGCCAGATTGAAGCTTTTTATCAAGTTTTTTTTAAAGATTTTATTTATTTATTTTTAGAGAGAGGGGAAGGGAGGGAGAAATAGAGGGAGAGAAACAGCAATGTATGGTTGCCTTTCACGTGGCCCTCACTGGGGACCTGGCCTGCAACCCAGGCATGTGCCCTGACTGGGAATCGAACCAGGACCCTCTGGTTCCCAGCCCACACTCAATCCACTGAGCTACACCAGCCAGGGCAACTTTTTAAAAAGACAAATGTCTTCAATTTCAGAAATCAAATTAGAAAAAAATGGTCACTTAAATTTCTTTGAACAGGAATTTAAGAATTCAATCAGAGAACCAAGCAGACAACATTGTTCCCTCAGACCCCTCCCCCACATACAGTGCCATAACACAACGAGGTGGGTTGCCCTGCCCTGGTGAACACTGAAGCTCCACCCTTTATACATAACAGGCACACTCGGACAGAAAAAATGGCTCAAATGAAAGAACAGGTCAAAGCTCCAGAAAAAATACAACTAAGTGACGAAGAGATTACCAACCTATCAAATGCACAGTTCAAAACACTGGTAATCAGGATGCTCACAGAACTGGTTGAGTATGGTTGCAAAATAGAGTAAACAGTGAAGGCTATGAAAAGTGAAATAGAGGAAAGTGTACAGGGAACCAACAGTGATGGGAAGGAAACCGGGACTCAAATCAACATTTTCAACCAGAGGAAATAAATAAACATTCAACCAGAACAGAATGAAGAAACAAGAATTCAGAAAAAAATTAGGAGAGGCTTAGGAACCTCCAGGACAACCTTAAATGTTCCAACATGTGAATCGTAAGGGTGCCAGAAGGAGAAGAAGAAGAGCAATAAATTAAAAAAATTATTTGAAAACATAATGAAGAAGAACTTCCCCAATCTGGCAAAGGAAATAGACTTCCAGGAAGTCCAGAAAGCTCAGAGAGTCCCAAAGAAGTTGGACCCAAGGAAGCACACACCAAGGTACATCATAATTACATTACCTAAGGTTAAAGATAAAGAGAGAATCTTAAAAGCAGGAAGAGAAAAGGAGACAGTTAACCTATAAAGGGGTTGCCGTAAGACTGTCAGCTGATTTCTCAAAAGAAACTTTAAGGCAAGAAGGGGCTGGACAGAGGTGTTCCAAGTCATGAAAGGCAAGGACCTATATCCAAGAGTACTCTATCCAGCAAAGCTACCATTTAGAATGGAAGGGAAGATAAAGGGCTTCCCAGATAAGGTCAAGTTAAAAGAGTTCATCATCACCAAACCCGTATTATATGAAATGTTAAAGGGACTTACCTAAGAAAAAGAAGATGATCAAAAAATATGAACAGTAAAATAACGGACTCACAACTATCAACAACTGAACCTAAAGAAAATAAAAACAAAAACGAGCTAAGCAAACAACTGGAAGAGGAATGTAATCACAGAAATGGAGATCACATGGAGGGTTATTAAAGGAGAAGGGAGGGGGGCAATGGGGGAAAACGTAAAGGGAATAAGTAGCACAAACAGTAGGTAGAAAATAGGGCGGAGGTTAAGAATAGTATATAGGAAATGTAGAAGCTAAAGAACTAATATGTATAACCCTTGAACATGAACTAAGGGAGGGTGATGTGGGTGGGAGGGGAAATGGGACAACTGTAATAGCATAATCAATAAAATATATTAAAAAGAGATAATGCTTAAGATATGTTCAATACATTCTGTTTATGGGTAAAGAAGTTCATCCTACATTTTAGTGCTGTTTTCACCAAAGTCCCTCTATCTCTGAGTTAAACTTTATTTAACAGAAATGACTTGTTTTCCCCAGTGGTACTGAATAATTAAGCATTGCTGTGGGTGCAGTGTCAAGCTGAAGCCTCAAAGAATTGCTGAGCTAGTTCAGCGCCATTACTAATGTGTGGTCAGCATGCTGTCACACAATATACAGCGCTTAGGCCTAGCACTGCCATAGTTGAGACCTGCTGAGGATACCACATACTTTGGAAAGTTCGAGAAGACAGTCCATCATAGATAGAGAACAGGCTGACAGCTCTGGGGTAGGGGGGTTGGTGGGTGGAGGGATCAAGCAAAAAAAGAGAAAAAGAAAAAAAGAAAAACTCATGGGCATGGACAACAGTTTGGTTATTGTCGGGCAGGGGGTGGAGGTAGAAGAGGGTATAGGGTGGATAAATGGTAATGGGAAAAAATACAATATAAATAAATAAATTACAAAAAATTACACCAAAAGGTAATGTTAGAAAATAACAAACCAAAAAGAAGACAGAGCAGAAAGCATGTTCTTGATTACTTTTTACCCCAAACCTCTTGCCATTTAAATGGAGAAAACTGTCATTGCTAAGTGATGCTCTCCCAGAAATTCTCTGTAATGCAGGGGACGGTATACTGGCATTCAAAGTTGTAAGCTAACAACAGAGGAAAATGGGTGAGAAGGAAGATACTCAGAGGGAGAGTGCCCAGACCTGGCGCCCCCAGAGAAAGTAGTTGTGCAGGGGCTGTATAAAGCTTCACATTTTCATTCAGTCAACAAATATGTATTCTGCCTACTGTGGGCCAGACATTGTTCCAGTCACTGGGGACATGGGATGTGAATGCAACAAGTATCTATCTTCGTGGAGCCTACGTTCTAGGGGAGGGAACGGTAGAAGTCCAACAGTAAAGAAAAACAACTAAATACATAATGTATCAAATGGTCATAAGTGATATGGGGAAATAAAATGGGGAGGAGAGTACGGGGTGCAGTTGTAGAGGCAGCATATTTTCTACAGGGTGTCAGATAAAGTCTCATTGATCAAGGTTATATGTGAGCAGAACTGTGAAAGAAGTAATGGGTGGAACCCACAAGGGTAAAGGATTTCAGATAGCTGCAGCAGCAGGTGCAAAGGCGCAGAGGTTGGTAGGTGCTTGGTGCTTTTGGGGAGCAGCACTGGAGACCAGTGTGGCTAGAGTGGAGTAAGCAAGGGGGAAAACAGAGACATGGCAGGGGATGTGGCCAAATGGTGGACAGCCACATGGGCCATTGGAAGGACTTAAACTTTAACTCCAAGCAAAATTGAAAGCCAACTATTACTCTGACTTTAGAGGTAAAGATGAAAGCAAGGGATTATTTAGGAGGTTGTTATAATATATAAAGTAGATAATGGTGGAGGATGAAACTAAGTTGGTAGCAAGAGGTAATGAAGCTAATGCCAAGGGTTTTGGCTCAGCTAGAAGGATGGGGCTGTCATCTGCTGAAATGGGGAGGTTATGGGAAGAGCAGGATTGGATAGGCGGAGTCAAGGGTTTGGCTTTGGATGTGTTAGCCCAGAGTCCTCCAGATGCCTCTTAGGTGGTCTGGGATTCTGGGGTGGGTACTTGGATAGCTAAATGTGGGGAAGAGAGTGGGGGCTGGAGAACGATAGATATTTAGTAGTCCCTAGGGTGTGGATGGTATTCGAAGCCATGAAACTCATCAGTATGTCCTCCTTGAGAGTGAGCATAAATTGAAAAGAGATGAAAGATCTGAGGCCTGCGATTTCACAGACTGATATCAGGGCTTTGATTCAAAATTCACAGAGAACAGTTAGTTAAGAGTTTTCCTAATGTCATGTCTTTTTAAGGGTAGATAAACATGTTATTGTTTCCTTTTGAACCATTTGCACTGTTTAATAATCATTCCTGAATTTCCTTTCACTTTTTTTTAGTGGATTTTACCTGATCAATTGCCAATACTGTTTAAAATTGATTGGCATTTTTTGGTCTGGAAGTCTGATTTTTGTGGAATATCATTTTAAAAATAATTAAAATAGATGTTTGTAGTCACAGAAAATTGAAGTCTTGAAAGTAATTATGAAGATAAAAGGTAGCATAAGTCTAGTCCGATTTTTTTTTCACTTTTGTTTCTGTGTTGAAAGTCTCAGGTTTGGTTGTGATTTTATGGCAGGCAAATCTGTTGAAAAATCAAAGGTTGTAGTATTAGTAGACTATTTGTTTCCTCACGTTGAACTTTAAATTCTTTTTGTTTGATTTTTCTAGCCAATATTTGCATTTTTAAATGAGGAAAAGTTTAACGTGGATGGATGGATGGTTTATAATCCAGTTGAAGAATACAGAAGGCAGGTAAGCCAATAGGTACTGTGGCATGTGGTGACTCTGAAACATACATGGTGACATTATGTCACCAGTCATGCTGTTGGTGGATCAATAGCATCCTTGCTAAATAAATAGGTGTTTAATAACAGTGATATAATATAGCTTATTCCATCTGTGTATTCCATAGCCATATTCAAGTTATATCAAAGGCTGGCTGGCTAAGTTCTATTTCCTTCCCCTACATGAAGAACTTTAGTTATACGTTGTTCATGAAATGAAGCAAGTACTTGGAGTCTAGAAAAGTCAGACCTCTGTAGTTTCCTATTTAGGAGTTGGTGTTGCTATATATTTGCATATTTGAAAGCCTAACTGTTGCTGGCAGTTACATTTCAATTACTGTATTTTTCGGACCATAAGACACACCTAGGTTTTAGAGGAGGAAAATAGGAAAAAAAATTTGAAACAAAAAATGTGGTAAAACATTTAATAACATAAATAACATAAAATTTCACCAATGTAAGTATAAACAGAACATTCAGACTATAAGATGCACCCCATTTTCCTCCCAAATTTGCGGGAAAAAATGAGTCTTACAGTCCGAAAAATATGGTATATGCATTCTATTTGCAGATTCAAATGAATTCTAACTGCTTTCCTATAATAATGTCTTTTCCAAGAAAGCTTTGATTAATGTATATTAGAATTGGCCTTACTGCTCTCTTATGTAAACATCACCTACATGCATGTTTATTTGCTGTAATAAAGGCAAGAGGCTTGGAATAATGTTGGCTGTTCAGGAACAAAGGTCTCTTCTAGCATGTTTGTGAGAAAGATCCTGTGCATGTTATATAACAAGAGCCATAACTTGGCCTCTGGTATAACCAAATCTATAGGACAGCTAGGAGTTTTGCAACATAATTTTTTCATAATTATCATTCTAAAAGCTCTTAAAATAATTGGAAAGTGTTGTTGAATGACCTTTGAGAGTCAAATCAAGCCCAGTTGCGTTATATGAAAAGGCAGTGAATGTGAAGTCACAGAACCCTAGACTTGAAAAGAATGTTCTAGCCACCACCTTCACTACTGAGGACCTGGGTTGATTTCTGTTTAGTTTTCACAAGTGGTGTGTGCATTCATAAGCAGATTCAATGCTCTGGAGTGATGGTGCGGGAATTTATCTCTAGAACACATGTATGAGGTAGTATGTGCTATTGCTTCTAGAAATCAGCTTTAGACTATTGTTCTCAAAGTCTGTGTATATCTCTCATTTTAATGACTTTTGTTCTGGATCAGTTATTGAAGCAGAAGAAGGACTATCAAAACATTTTGCATGTTTGGGAGATCTCTGTAACATTATGTATTAAAATATTTGTACCTTATTTTTAGAGTGTTATTGACAACATTAAGACTTAATTTTTTAGGTCAAAGCTTCTAGCTTGCAACAAAACAGTTCGTGTTTTTAAGATTGTATGCATAAATGAACTGTGGAAATTATTTTGTTCTAGACTGCCATTACATTCCATCTTTTTTTCTTATAACTTTCTGATGGGACTTATAACTCTCTAATTGGACTCAGCATCAGACTCATCTGTTTGGTCTGTGGTCTATAGGGCCAGACCTAAAGAAAAGGTACAATGTCTGTCCCCAAAGCAAGTACCCACATAGTTTACTTTTGTGTGTGTATTTGTGTATTTGTGAGTATGGGGAGAGAATATTCCACCACCTCTGGCTCTTGTCTACACTAGATAAAATTTCATGGATAGACGCTAGGGTGGGGTGTTTTTCCATGTCTCTCTGTCACATTAGCAGTCTGCTTAGACTGCAAATGACTATTTCTCACACATCCTATAGGGCAATCACCAATCCAAAACAACTTGATTGAAAAACTCTTAGGAGGTGGTGAAATGAGCCTCCCCAAGAGGGAGTTTCCTTTACTTTCCCTCTTTGACTTTCTTTATACACTTAGCCTCTTTCTACTTTGGAGCAGACTGAAGCATTTACTCTGTTTTGAGTAGGAAGAAGGACTTGCCTGATCTCTTTTCTATCCTCAATTAGACATAGAGTAAGATCACATGATATATTTTCTCTAGGGTTGGGGGGGTACATGGGTGGAGAATGAACTTGGATTTATCTTTATTGTACTAATAGCAAAGAATAGTTTGACATGAAATAAAGGAAGTTCTCAAATTCAAGAGAATCTTTATTTCCCAGTGACAGTTTAGAATTATGGAAACCACCAGTGTTCTGTTTTGTGTTCTTATGTTGTCTGGATTATTGATTTGGCTCCCTTATAATAAATCAGTAGACCATCACTACTCTGGTCAAAAAGGCATGTTCAAATTCTGCTAGAAAGAAGGAGACCTGAGGTCAATGCAGAGATGAAGTCATGCAGTACTGACTAGGACTTCCTTTTTTCCTGCAGGGCTTACCCAATCACCACTGGAGAATCACTTTTATTAATAAGTGCTATGAACTGTGTGACACTTACCCTGCTCTCTTGGTAGTTCCATTTCGTGCCACAGATGAAGATCTTAAGAGAGTTGCAGCTTTCAGATCCCGAAATCGGATTCCAGTGAGTACTGCAATTAATTGTTTTTCAGAGAGTGCCTTTTATTCCGTAAGAATGGGAGTCAAGTAATTCAGAGAAAGACTCTTGGGTTTCAATCCAACAAATAATTATCAAGTGCCTTCTGAGTGCAGAATGGGAAAAACAAGAAAGACAACACCTGCCTTCCAAGAGCTGGCAATCAAAGACTTGGAATGAACACAAGTAATTCTTATGCAAGGGAGGATACAAGTAACACTAGCATATTTAAACCAAGTGCTAGGTGGAAGGAAAAAGGGTAGGATGGGGTTGTTGTGGTTTTCATCCTTGTAGCACAATACCTGATACATGATAGGCTCTTGATAAATGTCAGCTGAGTAATGCTGGAAACAAGGTACTATCTTATGTTACAGAACATGTAAGTACAGGCTTTTATGTATATTCGTCTTTATTAGGATTAGTTTATCCTTGTCACATTTGAAAGCTGCCTTAATACCATTAGCAAACTGGAGCCAAGTGCAGATTATTCCAGACAGTATTCTTATGTTATCATCGGAACTAGTTCACAGAGTTCCCTTTGCTCCT
This sequence comes from Micronycteris hirsuta, assembly GCA_004026765.1. Taxonomy (NCBI): domain Eukaryota; kingdom Metazoa; phylum Chordata; class Mammalia; order Chiroptera; family Phyllostomidae; genus Micronycteris; species Micronycteris hirsuta. Next base: position 80,056 of record PVJI01004476.1, on the reverse strand, counting down.
AAATATTTATGTACAAGTCACACTATCTAATCTGTGTACATAAATTTTATTGACTAAAAATTTAGAGAATTTTTTCTCTCCTGCTAATTTTCAGGTCATATCATAATATGTACTTCTTTCAACTTCTTTCAATTAATTTCTTTAACGGAAGGGTTGAAGAAATTAATATTTAATGTTACCTTACTTTTAAATTCTAAGTCTAGATATTTTTATCCTTAAAAGGATATTTGTGTGAAACTTTTGTATACTGTCAACATAATGTGATTATAACTCTTAAACTTCACTTGGTTCTCTAATTATGAGTGTTTGTTCATATCCTCATGATATATACTATACTTGAGAGTTTGTTCTTTAGCTCATTTTGTTAGAACACGGTGCTAAGGAAGTTAAGAGTTACAAGTTCACTTCTCCTGTAATCTGGACATACTTTTCTGTGCCATAGCCATAGACTCCACATCTGCCCTGGCCATCTGTCTTGCTAATACATGCCTTGCCCACAGGAGAACTGGATTGATGTAGCATGAATCGTCTTTATTCACACCTTCATTCAGTTAATGTTTATTGAACATCTACACTGTCACAGGTGTGTGTTTGTGCATGTGTTTCATGGGATTTGGAGCAGGAGAGGAAACAACTGTGCCCAGTCCATTATGCTCAGGCTACCATCTTGATCCAGTAGTTACCATTATTTTGAGTGAATGACAGCCCACTGTAGAGCATATAGAAAGCTTAACTTTCTACTTGTTGAGCTATTTCATGGATCCTTCTTACTTTCTGATGGCCACCAGTTTGCATTTATTTTTCCTAACAAAACCGAAGCTATCTATTATTTCTATATCTTTATAAATTAGCATGCTTAATAATATCTAATACTAGATAATGTACTCTTTAGGATATACCCTCTAACCACCAGAATCTTGACTATAACCCAGAAAACATACTTGCTTTTTTAAAAAGATTTATTATTTATTTATTTTTAGAGAGAGGGGAAGGGAGGGAAAGAAACATCACTGGGAAGTTGCCTCTTGCTCGCCCTCTCCTGGGGACCTGGCTCACAACCCAGGCATGTGCCCTGACTGGGAATCCAACCAGCAACCCTTTGGTTCTCAGTCCAGCACTCAATCCACTGAGCCATACCAGCCAGGGCCATATTTGCTTTTAATGTGAAATCATTAATACTTGTTATTTAGCTTGTTTGAGCACATGTAAAAATACAACTAGAATTGATGACAAAGCAATATTGTTATTATGTGTGTAAATAATGAACAAACTTATAAAATATCACTGATTAATGAAATGATCCACATGCATTAATATTCCCATTAATAGATACATACTCCTTTGTTCTCAAACATGTTTGTCTTAATGTTTTAGAAATCTTTAACATATAAGTAATACATATTTTATTTTAGACATTTTAGAAAATACTGGTAAACGAAAAAGAGTCTGACACCTTATGAGAACCACAGTTACTATGTCCTTCTAGACGTCCTTCAATGTATGCATATTTTTAATAGAAAAACATGAAATTACTCTGTAATGTCTATCTCAATCTAAGAAAAAGATAAAAACTATGAACATTAAAATGACAACAAACCCACAACTATCAACAACTGAACCTAAAAGAAAAATAAAAACAAACTAAGCAAACAATTAGAACAGTTACAGAATCACAGAAATGGAGATCACATGAAGGGGTATCAGTGGGGAGGGGGAGGGGGAAGAATGGGGGAAAAGTTAGAGAGAATAAGAAGCATAATTGGTAACTACAAAGTAGACAAGGGAAGGTTAAGAATAGTATAGGAAATGGAGAAGCCAAAGAACTTGTGTGTGCAACCCATGGTCCAGACCTAAGGGGGGTGAAGCTGGTAGGAGGGGGGTACAGGGCAGAGGGGGATAAAGGGGAGAAAAAAATGGGACATCTATAATAGCATAATCCATAAAATATACTTTAAAAAAGAATAACCTAACATGGTACTGTATACTTAAAAAGTACTCATAGCAATTGATATTGTGAAATTAGCATTATTTGTAGCTGACCAGCTATACAGGAAGCATCCTTTTTAGTGTTAGTTGACACCCCAAAAGAAAAATAAATGAGAGGTGAAAAAATTCCTAAGGGAAACTTCTGGGCAAGATGGAGGCACAGGTAAATACATTTTGCTTCCTTGCATAGCCAAAAGGAGGACAACAACATATTTAAAAACAAAAAAACAACCAGAACTGCCAGAAAATTGAACTGTATGGAAGTCTGACAACTAAGGAGTTAAAGAAGAACCATTCATCCAGACTGGTAGGAGGGGCAGAGAGGACGCATGGCAAGGTGGCAACTAGAGGACCGGGCAGTCCCACATTAGAGTGCTGATAAGCCAGGAGGAAAAATGGAGGTGTGAGATGGACGGCACAACCCAGGGTTCCAGCGTGGGGAAATAAAGCCTCAAAACCTCTGTCTGTCAAAATCTGTGGGGGTTGCAGCAGTGCGAGAAACCCCCAGCCTCACAGGAGAGATCCATGGGATCCTAGAACATACACAAACCCATCCACCTGGGAATCAGCACCAGAAGGGCCCAATTAGCTTGAGCGTAGCTAGGGAAGTGACTGAAGGAGGGGTGAGAGTCAAGCAAGTGGCATTGTTTCTCTCTGGCCCCTCAGCACCACGAGGCAGCAAAGTCGGTTACCCTACCCTAGCAAATACTTAAGGCTCTGCCCCTTACAATGTAGCAGGTGTGCTGAGACAAAGAAATATGACCCAAATGAAAGAAGAGATCAAAGATCCAGGAAAACAGCTAAGCGATTAGGAGATAGCCAACCTATCAGACACACAGTTCAAAACACTGGTAATCAGGAAGCTCACAGAAATGGTTGAGTATGGTCACAAAATAGAGGAAGAAGTGAAGGCTATGAAAAGTGAAATAAAGGAAAATGTACAGGGAACCAAACAGTGCACAGAAGGAAGCTGGGACTCAAATCAACGAATTGGAACAGAAGAAAGAAATAAACATTCAACCAGAGCAGAATGAAGAAACAAGAATTCAAAACTATGAGGAGAGGCTTAGGAACCTCCAGGATAACTTTGAACATTGCAACATCCGAATCATAGGGGTGCTAGAAGGAGAAGAGGAAGAACAAGAAATTGAAAACTTATTTGACAAAATAATGAAAGAAAACCTCCCCAATCTAGTGAAGGAAATAGGCTTCTAGGATGTCCAGGAAGCTCAGAGAGTCCCAAAGAATTTGGACCCAAGGAGGAACACACCAAGACACGTCATAATTAAATTACCAAAGGTTAAAAATAAAGAGAGACTCTTAAAAGCAGTATGAGAAAAGGAGACAGTTACCTACAAAGGAGTTCCCATAAGACTATCAGTTGATTTCTCAAAAGAAATCTTGCAGGCAAGAAGGGGCTGGAAAGAAATATTCAAAGTCATGAAAGGCAACGACCTACATCCAAGATGACTCTATCTAGCAAAGCTATCATTTAGAATGGAAGGGCAGATAAAGTGCTTCTCAGATAAGGTCAAGTTAAAGGAGTTCATCATCACCAAACCCTTATTATATGAAATGTTGAAGGAATTTGTCTATGAAAAAAGTCAAAACTATGGACAGTAAAATGACAACAAACTCTCAAGTATCAACAACTGAACCTAAAAAAGAAAAACAACCTAAGCAAACAACTAGAACAGGAACAAATTCATAGAAATGGAGATCACATGGAGGGTTATCAGCATGGAGTGGAGGAGAATGGGGAAAAGGTACAGGGAATAGGAAGCATAATTGCCAGATACAAAATAGACAGGGGGAGGTTAAGAATAATATAGGAGCCCAGCTGGTGTAGCTCAGTGGATTGAGCATGGGCTGGGAACCAGAGGGTCCCGGTTCGATTCCCAGTTGGGGCACATGCCTGGGTTGCAGGCCAGGTTCCCAGTGAGGGCCATGTGAGAGGCAACCATACATTGTTCTTTCTCCCTCCCTTCTCTCTCTGAAAATAAATAAATAAAATCTTAAAAAAAAAAGAAAAAAAGAAATTTCCTTAAAAAAATAAAAAAGAATCATTAAAAAAAAAAGAATAATATAGGAAACAGAGAAGCAAAAAAACTTATATGTACGACCCATGGGCATAAACCAAGGGGGGAGAAAGTTGGTGGGGGGGTGCAGGGCAGAGGGGGATAAAGGGGAGAAAAAATAGGACAACTACAGTTAATAGCATAATCAATAAAATATAATTTTAAAAAGGCAATTCATAAGTGGCATTTCTTAACATGGCATGGTGATTCTAGTGTTAAGTCTCCCCAGCAGAGAGAAGAGGGGTGGAAGAAAAGAGGGCACTGGTGGCACAGTACAGTTTCTTGCATATGACTTCATTTAAATTTAAAATATGATGAGAGTCTTTATTAAATAATAAGTCTCTTATTTGTGTAGTGATTTGCTCCTTTGAACATGATTTCATATCAAATCAGCACATTACATACCTTAAACTTACACAATGTCATATGTCAGTTATATCTCAATAAACCTGAAAAATTCAATTCACTTAAAAATAAATACATAAAAGTGATCTCATGTCTTATCTCCCTTGAAACAAAGGCTATAGGAGGTAGGTGGAGCAGGTTTGTTGTAAATTAGAATTTGGTGGTTGAGGAAAGGCCAGTGCTTTTCCCAGGACTTCACTGTTCTGAGCCTTTGGATTGTTAGGGGCCACAGTGTTGTTTTTTATTAAATATTTTATTTTTTTATTTTTAGAGGGGAAGGGAGGTAGAAAGATAGGAAAGAAACATCAATGTGTGGTTGCCTCTCACATGCCCCCTACTGGGGACCTGGCCTACAACCCAGGTGTGTACCCTGACTGGGAATCAAACCAGCTACCCTTTGGTTTGCAGGATGGTACTCAATCCACTGAGTCACTCCAGCCAGCGCATGTTTTATTTATTTTTAGAGAGAGGGGAAGTGAGGGAGAAAGAAAGGGAGAGAAACATCAATGTGTGAGAGATACATCGGTCGATGGCCTCTTGCATGCCCCCAGCTGGCAACCTAGCCCACAACCCAGGTATGTTTCCTGATTGGGAATTGAAGTATTGACCCTTTCATTCACAGGCCAGCACTCAGTCCACTGAGCCACAGAGTGTTTTTAACTGGTCTCCATTATGGCACAAAGACTCAATGAATGAGTATTCATATCATCATATAATCATTCTCACCAACCCATTGTCATTATTATGCATGTCACTTTTTATGGATATCAATGGTTGTCATTTGTTGTTGTAGAGGGGATGACTTCAAAAGGCAATTGTATTATATGGCCTTGTATTAAGTGAACTCAAACTGTTATGCTGCTTTAGTTCTTGTGTCTGGTTTTCATAGTTTTTCCTAACTACTGGCTGCTGGCCTGCCTCTAGGTGCTAACTCAAGCCAGCCAGCCCCCTGCAGCTCACTGAGTCCTTTACCTGCATTAGTTCTTCCTTTGTCCTCCCAGCAGCACCACAGGATAGCATTACTCCCCATTTGATGAAAGAGGAAAGGGAAGCAACAGAAGCTGTGAGCTCTGTGTGCAGGTTAGAGCCACAGCAGAGATGCGCCACCTCAGAACCCAAGCTGTTACCCAACATGCTCACCTCTCGGCTCCCCGCTTTTTTAAACAGCTTTATTGAGGTATACGTCACACCCAGTTAAAGTGGACAGTTATATAGCTTTTGGTGTATTGCATTATTAGCTGCCTTTTACAGTTGTTTTTTCTCATGTGCTGTGAGCTGGAAAATCAGGTATCAAATGTGCTAGGTGTGTGTATAAAATTAGAGAAGACAATGTGACTAAAGGCTCAAAGACCTCCCCTAGGAGCCAGGTATCCACACTTCCTTGAGAGACTCTGGAGGGTCTTTTGACTGTCCTGACAGCTTCTTTGCTTCCCTTGGGTTATCTCCCCTTATGTTGGATTCTAGAATTGAGACTGTTGTGAAAACGACCTGCACATATGAGTTGGTATTACAGAAACATGATATATCAGAGGTGATTTCCTTTATCTCTTTTTGCTAAAGTTGTTTCTTTGTGATGATAAATCCAGTGCAAACAATAGAACTGAAATAATATCAGATGCTTTCTATTTCCTTTAAGTGATTTAACATTTTTCAGTTAAGCATTTAATTTCTATTAGATGTGGTGCTAATTATGACAGGACTAGTAAAGCAATTGGTTATTCTAATTGTTTCTTAATAGTGACATTGTTAAGTGTGTGTTTCTGGGCACACACAGTGAAGTCATAGGTGAATAAGTATTCCATTTCAGCAAAAACAGATTTACTTCATTGTGATTGTTAGTGCTTTATTTTTATAGTTTTAATTGTTTTGAGATTTGCTTTGATAGCTTAAACTTTCTGTACTAACTATAGGTACTGTCATGGATTCATCCAGAAAACAAGACAGTCATTGTGCGTTGCAGTCAGCCTCTCGTCGGTATGAGCGGTAAACGAAATAAAGATGATGAAAAATATCTTGACATCATCAGGGAGACTAATAGACAGATTTCTAAACTCACAATTTATGATGCAAGACCCAATGTAAATGCAGTGGCCAACAAGGTGAGTATATTTAATGACATGATAAAAACTCATTTACAGCGTATGGTGTTTCACATGAATGTTTTTGCCATACCATGTCAACATGTCAGCTTAAATTAATAGTTAAACTTAGCTTAAAAAGGAAAACTAGTTCACTGACATAGAAAGTACTTTTAATCACAAAACATATCTTAAAAGTTGAATATATTAAAATCAAATGCAAATAATCTCTAGGTTAATTAGGCAAGTCTACAACTGTAATGAACTTGGGTTTAGGTTGAATTTTAGGCAAAAGTTAGAATCTCTTTGAGCTCTTTAGGCTATTGATGGTCATTTTCAATATCTGTACTACTGAGGCACCTGTGAGGAGTTGTGGGAAGGTGTAATTGATAAAATTTTTAATTTTAACTTTGTCAAGCAGTCTCTTCACTGTACTCATCAGTGTACCATATTTTTTGGACTGTAAGATGCACCGGACTATAAGATGCACCTAGGTTTTAGAGGAGGAAAATAGGAGAAAAAACTTTTTGAAGCAAAAAATGTGGTAAAATATTTAATAACATAAATAACACAATATTTCACCAGTGTAAATGTAAATCAGGTAAGCTACATTCAGACTATAAAATGCACCCCCATTTTCCTCCCAAATTTAGCAGAGAAAAGTTCATCTTATAGTCCGAAAAATACAGTATATTCTCATTTCTCGAAACAGTTCAAGAAATGAGTAGATCTATGTATATGAAGTTTAGAACTACACACACAATGTTATTATTTTCAAAGAAATCTGTCTCAGTTGTCTTTGTGGCCTTCTTAAGCAGAAAATGCCAATTGCCTCTGAAGTTGACTGGAATTGTCACTGTGCATCAGTGACTATATAGTGTTGCCTTCATGAGCTCTTCGGAGACTACAAGGTCTAAGGCTGTTTACCCCTACCCTAAATGACCCCAGATTGTGCTTTGTTTTTTATGTTCAATTTTTCCTTTCTGTTTTGTTATTTTCCTTCTGCCATTATTGCCAGCTATCACAAGTGCTCACAAGTGCCCCTCATTGCTCATCCCCATTCCGTCTTTCAGGGTTTTTGTTTCTTGTCAACTGTAGGCTTCAATTTCATCATCTTGGGTACTTGGCTTATTCCAAGGTCCCTTATCTGGCATATTCAGTGATTCAGAGCATAAGACAAGAACTTGAAAGCAAAACAAGTCCTTGAGCAGCTCAGACAGACACAGCAGCTTCCTTAAGGGGACCTATGACATCTGTCTATACATGCATGTGAGATAGCGTGTGTAGGGGTCTCCAATCATACAGTTATGCATCTCACACTGATTCCTGGAGGGCCTCTCTGCCCCTTGCATACTCTTGGATCAGCTGTTTGTTATTATAGGTGGTTTGTGTTTAGGGAATGAAAATAATGTTGAAATTATATGCAAAGTAATCAGGAAGTGCAAGCAGGAAATTAAGTCAAATTTGAGTGTCTTCTTGGGTTATCCTTAACTTTATACACTTCTTTTCCTAGAATTCAGAATTACATGTAGAAAATGCAATGTTTCCATGTATACATTTAGCCTGAAATAGATATAATATTAAAATGAGGTATTCAGAAAGAACATTTTAAAATATTAAAATGTATAAAATGCATACATTATATTAACTCCAAAGCTCATTGTTATAGTATTGGAATTCTTGAATGCCTTTTTAACATTCAGGAAGTATGACTGTGTTTCTAGTCCCCTTAGGAATAAAGGGAAGGGAAAAAATTAAGGAAAAAACCCTAGGCTTTAAAGATCTATGCTTCATTCTTTTTTAAAAAATAATTTTTTATTGTTATTCTTTTACAGTTGTCCCAGTTTTTCCCCCTTTGCCCCCCTCTGCCCATCCTATCCCCTGCTCCCACAGTCAGTTCACACCCTGTTATCCATGTCCATGGGTGATTCATACATGTTCTTTATCTAGTCCCTTCCCCTTCTTTCCACCATTATCCCCTTCCTTTCTCCCCTCTGGTCACTTACACAGCAGAAAGAATTCCTACCTTTTGCAACAGCATGGATGGAACTGGAGAATATTATGCTAAGTGAAATAAGCCAGTCAGTGAAAGACAAATACCATATGATCTCACCTATAACAGGAATCTAATGAGCAAAATAAAATAACGAACAAAATAGAACCACAGGCATGGAAACATGCATGATTCTTTTAAAAGCACACTCAGGTCCCCCTCCTCCCTTGGCTTTGTCTCTCCCTTAGTCAACTGTATCCAGAGCAACAGACCCTTGGACCTTTATGATATCATACTAGGCAATCTGGGTTGTTTTTTGTGTGTTGAAAAAAAGAAAACTGAAAAGAATATTTCAAAACTAACCAGAAATGGAGAATTTGCACTTTTGAGAACTCAATCTATGCCTGACTAATAGATTTTATCCTCTGACTTCAGTTCTCTTTGGACCTAATTGTTCCTCCCTTGTGGATATTTAGATATTCACAACCCCAGATATAACAAGCAACATCACATTATTTTAAATTAAACAAGCAAACAAATAAAACCTAGAGGTGGATAAGATCCATCATCAAGCTGCTTTAATTTTTGGGCAGTACACTGTGATGAATTAAAGTGGAACTGTGTTTTTGGTTTTTTTTTTAAGATTTTATTTATTTATTTTAGAGAGAGGGGAAGGAAAGGAGAAAGAGAGGAAGGGAAACTCAGTGTGTGGTGGCCTCTTTCACACCCTCTACTTGGGACCTGGCTCGCAACCCAGGCATGTGCCCTGACTGGGAATCGAACCGGCGACCCTTTGGTTTGCAGGCCCATGCTCAATTCACTGAGCCACACCAACCAGGGCTTATAAAACTTTTTGAAAGGCACTGTAACTATTTAAAAACTACATGTGAAGAGAAGCAGGTTGTCTGTCTATGGGAAAATGACATGTGCTATTGCGTTATAGGAGTGCAGATGTAGCAAAACTTAGGCTTATCATTTCATCCTAGACCCTATACAGGCCTGCAGTTCACAAAAGTGACTACCACGTGGATAGGAGCACCTCTGTCATGACCTCCAGTCAGAGCTGCCAGGTGTCATTCACTGAGGCAAGGATAACCAAGAAGAGGGGAAGATGGGCCATTTGTCTGTTTATTCCTTAGTTAATAACTTTTTAAAAACAACAGAATTATTATTGTCTACTTACTACTGCTGCTATTTGTGTTAACCTTTAAAAATACATCTCTGATTCAACAACTATTTATTGAACGCATACTTTTCTAGGCATTGGAGGCAGAACAGTGCACAAGTCAGGCAAAGGCTTTTCTTTTTCTTATTAGTACAATATTTATTTGTCTTCCCTCTGTCAAACCCTGAGCCAACCCTTTCCCCAGGCTACCTGGGGAGGTATAGAAAAAGAAACAGGGCAGATGAAGCACAGGCAAAAGAATTATTGAAAAAAAAAAGAACTAGGTGGAGATGACTCCTTTGCATGGCAAAGAAGATGAGAAGGGTCACCACAAAGACTTTTTTTTACTGAAACATGTAGTCTCTCTAGAGGGCTCAGGAAATATATATATATATATATATATATATATATTCTTACATATGTGTGTGTGTGTGTATGTGTGTGTGTGTATAATATACCTCCATACCTAGAGTCTATGGAGACCAAGGTTTCTGGCTTGTACATAGGCCTCTAGGTTTGAAGTTCAAGTGGTAGCCTTATTTCTACTGCAGGAGACTCTCTATGTGACTAACCCTAGAAAAAACCCTAGGATGTATTGGCCCTTCTATCCTGAGCTACAAGTTTATATTCCTTCTGTTGTTATAATTAAAAAGGAAGGGGACATAAAGTAGCAATGGCATATTTTTCTGGTGCCTTCACCTTTGCTCTTCAGTTCCAAGCACAGTTTCCCTGTCCTCTTCCTACAGGCACACTGAAGGTAAGCATAATGTTGCTTTGATGATATTTTTTTTGTGAGTTCACACATTCATGTGCTTTTATGATGTTAATTAACATCCTTTCATTTCAGCTTATAGAACATTGCTTTCTTAGCAAATATCTCAAATATTTAAATTTTTCTTAAAGAACTAGAGGCCACATGCCCCATGACATTTAAAAACATTAAGGAGAACACAGCTAGGTTCCTAAACAAAATCATAGCATTTCTTCTTCTCTACATGGGAAATGGGCATCTTCATCAAGCTCTGAAGGTGGTAATGACTGCCCTAGCAAGTAATGCTTGTAGGTGCTACGGTAGGTGACAGCTGTCATATCTCCTCCTGAAACCTTTTGTGCTTTGAGGTCCCACTATGTGCAGTGCTCTGTCCTTGGTGTTTGCATAGCAGCCAGTCATGGCGCACTAGAAAAAGGTTCAGTTGTTGAGGTCAGATGACTTACATTCTACTGATTACTTGCGTGACTTTGGGGATAGTTAAATAGTATTTCTTCTGATTTGCAAAATAGGAATGGTAATACCTATTTGGTAGCATTAACAGTTAAATAAAAGTATGTGAAGCAAAAAAATCACAGTATCTGGGACATCATAGGGGCTCAATAAACAGTGGCTGGTGTTAGCTGTTATAAAATATAGCATTTTTTAATCCTGTGAGACCTAGGTAGTATTATCCATATTCTACAAAAGAGGACAGACACTGAGCCTTAGAGAGGTTTGGTGCCTTTCCCCACATTACACAGCAAGGAAGGGCTGAAGCTGAGCTGTCAATCTCGGTCTGTCTGACTCCAAAGCCTGTTGTTTTCCTCTAGCCTGTTGTGTCCCATGTGAACACTATTACAAAGCCAGTGCCTCCCCCTGAAAAGTACTGTTATTAAACTGATGGACAACAAGGGCCATTCAGAACCTGTTCTTGTCTTTCCAGATCCGGAAGAAGAGCTAGAAATTCTAGAATATTTTGAAAATTATATTTTCACACAAACAAATATCCCCCCAGGATTGCCAGCCTGCCATGCTTTTTCTAGCTCAAGGTGTGACTAATGTTGTGGAGGCTTAGTGTTTGATACAAAGTCAAGTCCCATTAGTCACTTTTTCTAACTTGCAAGGTTTGGGTTGAAGTTTAGAGGACTAATAACTTTTCAAATATTTGGATAAGTTACTGATGAAGTAGGAAACACAAAATCTCTGACATTTCTCATAGCATTATTTTTTCTGAAATATCTCCTTGGGTGAGGGAAACAAAAGAAAAAATAAACAAATGAGACTACATCAAACTAAAAGGGTTTGCACAACAAAGGAAACCTTCAACAAGACAAAAAGGCAACCTACTGAGTGGGAGATGATACTTGCCAATGATACAGATTTCATAAGGGGTTAATATCCAAAATTTATAAAGAACTCATACAACTCAATACCAAAAGAAAAAAGAAAAAAAATAAAGAATACGTGGGCAGAAGACATGAATAGATACTTCTTCAAAGAGGCCAATAGACATGTGAAAAGATGCTCAACATCACTGTCAGAGAAATGCCAATTAAAACCATTATGAGATATCACATGACACCTGTCAAAATGGCAATCATCAATAAATCAATAAACAAGTGTTGACGAGGATGTGGAAAAAAGGGAACCGTCATGCATTATTGATGAGAATGCAGATTGGTGTAGCCACTATGGAAAACAGTATGGAAGGTCATCAAAAAATTAAAAATGGACTGGCCTCATGACCCAGTGATTCCACTTCTGGGTATATATCTGAAGAAACCCAAAACACTATTCCAAAGAACATAAGCACCCAATGTTCATTGCAGTGTTGTTTACAATGGGCAAGATATGGAAGCAACTCAAGTGTCCATCAGTAGATGAGTGGTTAAAAATGTTGTACATATGTACAATGGAGTATTACTCAGTCATAAAATAGAATGAAACCTTACCATTTGTGACAGCATGAATGGACCTAGGGGGTGTTATGCTAAGTGATGTAAGTCAGTCAGAGAAACATAAATGTCATATGATTTCACTTATATGTGGAATCTAAAGAACAAAGGAAACACCAATCAAAATCAAAACAGACTCATAGATACGGAAAACAGACTGATGGTTGCCAGAGGGAAGAGGGAGTGGAGGGACTGTGTGAAAAATGTGAAGGGATTAAGAAGTACAAATTCATAGTTACAAAATAGTCATGGGGATGTAATATACAGCATAGGGAATATAGTCAATAATATTTTAACAACTGTATTTGGTGCAAGGTAGGTACCAGAAATATGGAAAGGAACACTTTGTAAATATATGATTAGTCTAACCACTGTGCTGTACACTTGAAACTAATATATAGTAATATTAAATATAAACTATAATTGAAAAATAAAGTTAGAAAAACAAAGAAATAGAAAATGCAACTGATTTTGTGTATATCTTGTTTCTTAGGCAACAGGAGGAGGATATGAAAGTGATGATGCATATCATAACACCGAACTTTTCTTCTTAGACATTCATAACATTCATGTTATGCGGGAATCTTTAAAAAAAGTCAAAGACATTGTTTATCCTAATGTCGAAGAATCTCACTGGTTGTCCAGTTTGGAGTCAACTCATTGGTTAGAACATATCAAGGCAAGTATATTTTTAAAGAATCAGTAATTATTTAGTAAAACAAGAATTTTTAATCCTTAAATTTAAACATTGAACAGTGAGAAATGAAATATTTGTAGTATAGGATTCTGTATTTGGCAGTTCTGTATTTCCTTAAAATTTGCTTACCAAAATTAAAGATTTCATATCACCTTCAGAATATTTTTAGTATCTTTAGAGATGTCCCTTTCCATCTCATCAGTAGTAATAGTTGAATCTTTCATGCAGGCTTATTTAGGAATAGCCAGTTTATTATCTAACCATTACTGGATATGACCCTCAAGGGCCTTGAGAGAGATTGTTTTTACTGAAACCAATCTCAAATTGACTAATTTTAAAGAATACGTTTTGTGTTCTTGTTATTTCAGTCCTTCACCTGGATAAAGGCATCAAAAACTTCCATTCTTTTAAAAGCAAAACAGCTATCTGAGCAAACTAACACTTTTACAAGCTGCAGTTTAATTCTATAAACAAACAAAAAGCCTACTTTAAATAGATGAATTATTAAGGTAGAGTATTTTCTAGTGAAATTTTATTTTCCAGCTCAATAGGAATCATATTTTTTTCACCTGTCTTTCATTTTTTCCTTAATTTATCATCCTCAAAAACGAATTGCAAAAATATTACTTGTAACAAGTAAATGTAATGTGGTATCCTGGATTACAAAAAGGACATTAGGTAAAAAGTAAGAAAATTTGAATAAAGTGTAGACTTTCAAAAATAATAAGTTTCTTAACATTTTAATAATTATCAACATTGGTTTATTAGTACCATATTATATGATGTCAACAATAGGAAACTGGGTCAAGCATATGGTAAAAGGTGATTTCCATTGTATCTGGCCTGTAAGGTCTAGATTGGACCTGTTGGGCCGGTGATTTTTGTAATATTATCACTGTTATTGGTTGAATTGTGTCCCCCCACAAATTGATATGTTGAAGTCCTGACCACGAGTACCTCAGAGTGTGACCTTAATTGGAACTTGGGTCGTTGCAGATGTGATTAGATAAGGTGAGGTCATACTGGAGTAGCATGGGCCCCCAATCCAATAAGGCTGATGTCCTTATGAAAAGGGGAAATTTGGACACAGAGACACATGCACAGGGAGAGTACCATATGAAGACTGGTGTTAAGTTGCCTCAAGTCAAAGAACTAGCAGAAGGTAGGAGATAAGCCTGGGATAGGTTCTTCCCTGGAACTTGATCTTGGACTTCCAGCTTCCAGAATGGGGAGGCAATAATGTCTGTTGTTTAAGCCCCTGGTCTGTGGTACTTTGTTATGACTGCCCCAGCAGACTAAATAAGAGAATCACTTATGTGAATAGGAGTTTGAAATGCAGTTTGCCTTTTGATGTTTGTTTGTTTTAAATACTCAGTTGCATTTGAATGCAGTTTCTGTAGAGGAAGAACAACAGATCCTGCAGCTCCTGGTTTTTCATCTTTGGGACCTTTTTCCAGGGTTAAAACTACCATTTCAAATTGAAGCAGTACCTTGCAGCTACCAACTGATTTGCATGTGTTTCTTTTCCAGCTTGTTTTGACAGGAGCCATTCAAGTAGCAGACAAAGTTTCTTCCGGGAAGAGCTCTGTGCTTGTGCACTGCAGTGACGGGTGGGACAGGACTGCCCAGCTGACATCCCTGGCCATGCTGATGTTAGACAGTTTCTATCGGAGCATTGAAGGGTTTGAAATATTGGTACAAAAGGAATGGATAAGTTTTGGACATAAATTTGCATCTGTAAGTAAATAACAAAGCTGATTTTTAAATCGTCAGATCACTGCCATTTGGGGTTTAAAACCTAGTTGTTAAACCATATCTTGACATTTAAAAAGAAAATCTGAGGAGTGCAATAAATAACACTTTACAGGTTTGAAAATGTGTGATGCATAGGACTGGAAAGTCTCTTTAAGAGACATATTTATCCATGTACACTGTTTCCACTTTCCCTTGAAAGTAAAACAAAGAGTCTGCATGGAAATGTTTAAATTGAAATTATAGCTATTTGCCCTGGCTGCTGTAGCTCAGTGGATTGAGCGCAGGCTGCGAACCAAAGGGTCGCAGGTTCAATTCCCAGTCAGGGCACATGCCTAGGTTGCAGGCCAGGTCCCCAGTGAGGGCCAAGTGAGAGGCAACCACACATTGCTGTTTCTCTCCCTCTCTTTCTCCCTCCCTTTCCCTCTCTAAAAATAAATAAATAAAATCTTTAAAAAAAAACGAGTAAAACAAAAAGCAAGGTATTTAAAAAAAAAGAAATTATAGCTATTAGAGCCAAATATATTTTATAGAAATGCTAGACTTTCAAATTAAGGCTTTTGTCATTATTTTTCTCTGATACACATTTTGAAAATTGAGAGACTGTATTAAAATTCCTATTTCCGGGTCTTGTTTCCAGACACCTTTTGAAGAAGCATTTTTCACAAGCTTTCCAGATGATATTCAGAAACACTGTTGCGTAGCCTTTAGCCTTCATCCAAATTTCATAAGTAGCGTGAATAACATTCTTAAGTAAAAAGAATCATTGTTTAGAAAATGAATAAATGATGAGGATTTTTTGTCATATTTTTAAGAGAGAAAAAACTTACTTTTAATTATTATAATCACACCCTTTTGTATGTGGTTTCAAGTCCTGTAACTTTATAACTGGTCCCTTAGCAACCGGTAAAGTACTCTGCAAGATAATTCGGTTGGTCCAGTCTACCTGCAGCTGCCTAGGACTCAGACAAAATTCCAGTCAGATGAAATAGTTGTTATATTCACAAATGATGATGATTTGCCAATTTCTATTGGTATTTTATGCAAATTTATATACTTAATTTTTGTTATTTCAAAACCGTATATTATTTTCTATATTGCCAAGGAAAAATATACTACTTACTCTCTGAGAGACCTGTCATTTGGAAAGCATATTGCTGAGTTGTATTGTCACATTTTGTGAGTTATATGATTTCTCATTTTTATACCCATCAATTTATTTCAGAGAATAGGTCATGGTGATAAAAACCATGCAGATGCTGACCGATCTCCTGTTTTTCTCCAGTTTATTGATTGTGTATGGCAAATGTCAAAACAGGTAAGGGATATATAAGATAAAAATACATTCAACCTGCCCTGGCTGGTGTAGCTCAGTGGATTGAGTGCAGGCTGGGAACCAAAGGGTCCCGGTTCGATTCCCAGTCAGGGCACATGCCTGGGTTGCAGGCCAGGTCCCCAGTGAGGGCCATGTGAGAGGCAACCATACATTGCTGTTTCTCTCCCTCTCTCCCTCCCTTCCCTTCTCTCTAGAAATAAATAAAATCTTTATAAAAAATACATTCAACCTAATGTTTAAATATTTTGATATAATATATGGGATTTGCCTCCAAATAATACAAGACAGAACTAAGAGCTGCAACCAGTTTGGCCATATGCGAGTAGTTGTTGAAGCCGGGTAATGGGTACATGGATTTCCCTTTTTTATTTCTGCAACTATTTATATGTCTAGGATTTTTCCATAATAAAGTTTTAAAAATTCAGTACTTAACTATATTAATTGTACTAATGAAGGAGCAATTGCTGTCAATTGGAATTGACAATACCAATTTATCTTTTCCATCCATTCTATACTAGCATTTGTATATAGGTGTGTCTGCTAACTTATAATACCTTAAATAATTAAACTATCCTGTATGCCCTGTATACTCAGGAAAACTCAGAAAATCGACTTGTTTTCCTCCATTTATTTTTTATTCCTTTACTTGACCCTTATTTAAACTTCTCAGTCCTATGCAAAGCACCAATAAAAGAGTATGGGACATATGCCAAATTGCAACTCTGCTGTCCTTCCTTGAAGACAAAGGGTGGTAAAGTTTATGCACCTCTTTGCAGTCCTATAAAAGGTCAACCAGAGTTTTTATGTTTTATTTCCTTGTTTGTTTTTGTGTAGTTCCCTACAGCTTTTGAATTCAATGAACGATTTTTGATAACAATTTTGGATCATCTGTATAGTTGCCGGTTTGGTACTTTCTTATACAACTGTGAATCTGCTCGAGAAAGACAGGTGAGTGAAAATTCTAATCTTTTTACCTATGTGTGTCTGGTGTTCCATAAGATACAAAGAATTTGATAACTTGGTTTATGGTAAATGCAGTGTTTCTCACTTTTTAACCCTAAGCTTGGGTGTTTTCATTTCACCAGGGTTTGTTGAGTGTCTGGTATTTATTGCAGGGGTAAGACATTGACTTTACCCTCAGGGAGTAGGAATAACTTTATAGATATGCAAGGTCTCCCTCCCATAAAAGCCATGAAAATGTCAGCTTAAAGGGAATCTTGTAAGGCATAAACTCATAAGAACAGGGATAATGAGAAAGGATACATCACAGCAAACTTTTGGAAATTGGAAAGCTATTAGGTAAGTGTTAAATATATTAGTTTGAGAAAACTAAATCTAAAACCAGCAGTAGAGAGGCCAATAACCAGCCCACTTTACATTGCAGGAACCCCAGATGACTCAAGGACTCTGGGGTGAAGGTGTACCAGGTGTGTGGAATCAAGGGACAAGAGTAAGATAAGCTGAAGTTCTGTTCAGAATAAACAGTTAGCTTCCCCAGGTACCCTCTACCTCTCTATGGAGCTGAGGACTTTGACAGAGGTTTCTTTGTGAGAGGGTGTGGGTGGGTCAGCGGAGTGATGTGATGGATATGAGCTGACTTGTGAGAGCCCCAGCTCACTTCCTCTGCTGACTCCCAGCATTCTGGCAGCAGGTCCTTAGTTCCCAGGTAGGAGCATGAAAGAAGTTTCTCTGATGGCAAGGATCAGGAGAAAGTGTAACACTCATTCATTGCTGGTAGGCTTGTAAAATGGTGCAACAACTGTAGAAAACCGTCTGGTGGTCCCTCAGAAAGCTAAATATACAATTAGCATATGACCCAGTAATATCTTTGTGTGTGTGTGTGTGTGTGTGTGTGTGGAGAGAGAGATAACTCCCCAGGGGAAATAAAAATAGAGGTTGAAACAAAAAAACTTGTGCATAGATGTCCAGAGCAGCACAACTAATAATAGTCAAAAGGTGGCAACAACCCCAATGTCCATCAACTGATGAATAGATAAACACAGTATGGTATATTCACACAGCGGAATATTATTAAGTCCTAAAAGGGAATGAAGTTGGATACGTCCAACAGCATGGATGAACCTTGACAACATTATGCCAAGTTAAAGGAGCCAGACAAAAGGCCACATATTGTGTGATTCTGTTTATATGAAATATCCAGAATTACAAGTTCATAGAAACAGAGTGTCGATCAGTGGTTGAAGGGGCTGGAGGGAGGGGAGAATTGGGGAAGTGATAGGTTAATGGACACAGGGTTTCTATTTGGGATGATGAAAATACCTTGGAACTTGATAGAGTTGATGGTTGCACAACATTGTGAATATACTAAAAGCCACCCAGTTGTAGAGTTTAAAATGTTGAGTTTTATGGTATCTGAACACCACCTCAATTAAAAGAAAGAATCGTCTCTGGAGAAACTTGACTAACCCATGAAGAGGCACCTAGAGATATCAACACCTGTACAGGGCTCCTCACAGTGAAGCTCAAGTTGACAACTCTGATCTCAGAACTTCCAATCACCTCTTCAGTCCTCCACTCTTACATAATAGCAGACAACCAAGAGAAAGAACAGCTGGGAAAAAATAGTTACCATGTAGTGAGGGGAGAAAACATAGACGAGAAGTTAGCACTTAATATCCCAAGAAAGAAAAAATATAGGTACCATGAAATAATAACAGAATATTTGGAGAGAACATTTTTTGGAAAGAACATTTAGAGATCAGAAAAGAACTTGAAATTAAAAATATTATATTGGGATTGTACCAAGTTCTGAGATGGCTGCAGAGTAGATGGAAGCTCCATCCACGTGCTCCCAGCCCCTGATCAGTCTTGCAGCTAAACCACAGAGCAACCAACCCAAAAATCCAGCTGAGTGTGAGTGAGAGCAGGTGTGAGAGAGCATGTGTGCGGATGAATGTGTGGCTGTGTGTATGCGAGTGCCTGCCCACCTGTGAGGGCACTTGTGGGTGGGTAACCCAGGCTCTCCTGGAACAGCCGCTGCTGCTGCCGCCCAGTCCAGCACATCTGGCTGCACAGATTTGGAGCAGGAGCCAATGAAAGAAAATTATAATATCGTCCTCGGGAAGAAGACAGTGAAGCAGCCATGCCTCTGCACCCAAACTTGTCTCTGTGCCCTCTGCCCCAGACTGGGCTTCGAACCCCGTCACCACCAGGAGCCAGGATCCAGGGGCTGCAGTACTTGCGAGGGAGGGGGCTGCCACCTCCCTTGCCCTGGGTGCTGTTAGAACCAAAAATGGGACAGGGGAGACTGAGTCTCTGACTGAGGAGACTGCAGTTCAGCTGAGGAGCCAGGAGTGCCGGAGGTGGAGAGAGGTGGCCAGAGAGGTGCTGACTACAGAGACTGCAGCAGGAGTGCAACGGTGGGAACTGAAGGCTGAGACTCACTAGAGGGAGCAGTGCAAGCACCCCGCCACTGTCCAGTGTTACAGTTTTGCTGCTGGATAATATGAGACTTGAAAGAAGATGATGCATACCAGATATAATCTATCTATTTGGGGGAGAGGGGGAGAGTCGTTGGTGTGAGAGAGAAGTGTTGATAGGTGGCTTCCTGTATGTGACCCAACTGGGGATCCAACCCATACATAGAAGACCTCTCAAGGCAGAGGTGGTCGTGGTAAGGGTTAAGCTCCTTAGGCAGACAGAAGGGGGAAAGTTCCCACCATTGAATGGGCCAATAAAAGTCAGGACTCAGATACAACAGGAGAGTCCACATAACCCATAAAAGGGGTATTCCTAGAACATCTGGATCAGGAGAGCAATGAGTCTGTACCATGGGGGCTCTCTGCTCTGGAGAGATGAAAACCGCCAGAGACCCACCATCTTTTGTTTTTCTTTTCCCATTGAAGAGGCAAAGCACAGGCTTTGTTTTTTCAGCTACCCACCTTGGGACCCAGCAAGGGGAGCGTGATGCAGACTGGAGTCATGCGAGGAGAGTCTGGAGTGTGAGGCACTGAGGAGAGTCTTAGGAGAGCAGCGTGGGGTTTTGGGGGCCTGGATATACCTGAGCTCCACAGCAGCCATCTTTCCTGAAGAGAGATAGCCCCTCCTTGGGGGAAATCAATTACCTTACCCTGGGGGATACTACTCCTCCCACGCTCTGGAAATCCCCTTGCCACAACCTCTGAAATCTTGTTTGCTCCACTCTGTAACTTTCTTTGCCCTTTCTTCAGTTTTGCTCTGTCTTGGTGTTCTGTTTTTTGGAGTTTTTTTTCTTTCTTTTCTCCCATCCTGCATTTTAACCCTTGCTGAGGAGACAGCAACATAAACAGACTCAGGGGTCGTCAGAGACTGGAGGTAGGGTGCAGCCAATCCATACACTATCCTGGGAAACAGACTGGTGTTTCCTCCTCACAGGAGAACCACAGAAACACCCTCCTAGCATCCAGCAGACCCAGAATCTGGGCTCTGGAAGCCTACTAGAGGCCAGGCCCTGCTGAGTACAGGAAAACTATCCCTGAGAGACACAGACAAGTGACTCAGGGTAGGAGCAATACACCCGCCATCTTCCCTGAATTCTGAAAAGCATCTGCCATGGGAAATCCAGGAATCACAGCTCTCTGTTTCCAACAAAAGTCCTCGTAGAAATAGTCAGGTCTGCAACTAGTTTAAGATTCACAGCAGGCCAGCAGGCAGAGATAGGCAGAGACGGGTCCTATGGTGACTTGGAATATTTGCTGACACACCACTGAACCCAGTGCTGATAAAACCCAGCTTTGCAGAGGAGCTTGGCCCCACCTTGGGAACAGCTAAGCCTGGAGGAAGCAGCTACAAACTGTGGATCACCTGTAGCTTTGAAAAGGAAACCAAGGGTCAGACGAGGGCAGCACCTGACACTGGCTTACACCAGACTCAGACATCAGAGTGGTATCCAAAGGGAGAGACCAGAAGGCAAGAGCTAAACTGTGCTGAGACAAATCCACTTGGTTCTTTTTTCATTATGTTGGGCAATTTTTGCATAGCCTTTTTATTTCTTTTTATCTATTTTTATTTTATTTTTGGTGCTCTAATTTTTCTTTCATAGGTCCTATTCTACTCTTCTTTGATTACTCCACTGTTCCCTACTTCTTTTAGTATTTTTATACCTTTTCTGTGTTACTTCCCTGTTTTCCTCTTTTTAATTCATTATGAGTGGTAGTTCTCTTCCTCTTTTTCCTCTCATTATCACTTTTCTTTCCTTTGGTGCTCTCATATTTTTTTCTTTCCCCCTTTCTCTACTAATACATTGTGCTTTCTGCTGTTATTATCCTTTGCTCTCTTGTGGTTGATATTACTGTGGTGGTTGGGGGTGTTGCTTGTTTTGGTGTTTGGGTCCCACAGGACTCCTAACACACAAGGCCACTTCACAAGACAAAGATATCAAAGCAGCTCAATCTAATACATAGAAACAAACACAAACAGACAACTAAAATGGAAAGACAAACAAACAACCCTGAAAATGAAAAAAAAGGAAGAATCTCCAGAAAACACCTAAGTGAGATTGAGGCAAGCTATTTGTCAGACATACAGTTCAAAGTAATGCTTATAAGGGTGCTCAAGGAATTTACTGAGAACTACAAGGAGCTTAGTGGGACCTACATCACCATAAAAAAGGACATAGAAACCTTATATAAGAATCAGCTGAAAATTGAAAATGTAGTATCTGAAATGAAGAAAACACTAGAAATAATTAAAAGCAGGCTAGAAGAATTAGAGGATTTAATCAGTGAGTTGGACGATGATAGAAAAAAAACACCCAGTCAGTGCAACAAAATGAAAAACAAAAAGAACAAGGATAATTTAAGGGAGCTTCAGGACAACATGAAACATAACAATATTCACATTATAGGGGTACCATAAGAAGAAGAAGAGAAGCCAGGGATAGAAAACCTGTTAGAAAATATAATGACAGAAAATGTCCCTAGCTTTATGAGGGAAAAAGTAGCACAAGTCCAGGAAGCACAGAGGGTCCCAATCAAGATGAACCTAAAATGGCCCACTCCAAGACACATTACAATCAAATGGCAAAATTTAAAGACAGAGAATCTTTTTTAAATATGTTTTCTTGATTATGCTATTACGTTGGCCCATTTTTTTCTCCCATTTATTCCCCTCTGCCCTGGACCTCCGCTCCCATCAGCATTCCCCCACCTTAGTTTATGTCCATGGGTCATACATATAAGTTCTTTGGCTTCTCCATTTCCCATACTATTCTTAACATCCCACTGTCTGTTCTGTACTTACCATTTGTGCATCTTATTCCCTGTACCATTTCCCCCATTCTCCCCCCTCCTCCTCCCCGCTGATAACCCTCCATGTGATCTATTTCTGTGATTCTGTTCCTGTTCTAGTATCTATGCTTAGTTCATTTTGTTTTTGTTTTTTTAGGTTTAGTTGTTGATAGTTGTGAGTTTGTTGTCATTTTACTATTCGTATTTTTGATCATTTTCTTTTTCTTATATAAGTCCCTTTAACATTTCATATAATAAGGTCTTGATAATGATAAACTCCTTTAATTTGACCTTATCTGGGAAGCACTTTATCTGCCCTTCCATTCTAAATGAAAGTTTTGCTGGATAGAGTATTCTTGGCTGTAGGTCCTTGCCTTTCATGATTTGGTATACTTCTTCCAGCCCCTTCCTGCCAGAAAGGTCTCTTTTGAGAAATCAGCTGACAGTCTTATGGGAATTCCTTTGTAGGTAACTGTCTCTTTTTCTCTTGCTGCTTCTAAGATTCTCTCCTTATTTTTTATCTTGGGTAATGTAATTATGATGTGATGTGCCTTTGTGTGTTCCTCTTTGGGTCCAGCTTCTTTTGGACTCTCTGAGCTTCCTGGACTTCCTGGAAGTCTATTTCCTTCACCAGCGTCGGGAAGTTCTCCTTCATTGGTTGTTCAAATAAGTTTTCAATCCCTTGGTCTTCCTCTTCTCCTTCTGGCACCCCTATGACTCAGATGTTGGGACATTAAAAAATGTCCTGGACATTCCTAAGCCTCTCCTCATATTTTTGAATTCCTTTTTATTCAGTTTTTTCTGGTTGATTGTCTTTTTTCTTCCTTCTGGTCCACACCATTGACTTGAGTCCCAGTTTCCTTCCCATCACTATTGGTTCCCTGTACATTTCCCCTTATTTCTCTTAGTGTAGTCTTCATTTTTTTCATCTAACTTGTGACAAAATTCAGCCAATCCTGTGAGCATCCTGATTACCAGTGTTTTGAACTGTGCATCTGATAGGTTGGCTATCTATTCCTCACTTAGTTGTATTTTTTCTGGAGTTTTGATCTGCTCTTTCATTTGGGCCATTTTTTTTCTTGGCATGCTTATTACTTTAAGGGGCAGAGCCTTATGTGTTCACCAGGCCTGGGCAACCCATGTAGCTGTGTTGCGATGCTGCCTGTGGGGCGGGGTCTGAGAGGGAACAGTGGCACTTGCTCTGCTCTTTGCCGGCTCTCAGTCACTTCCCCCCGCTACCCACAAGCAAATTGGGCCCCTCTGTGCTGGTTCCAGGGTGGGTGGGCTTGTGCAGTTCTAAGTCCTTGGTGGGTCTCTCCAATGAACTCGCCTGTGAGTCTGGGAGTTCCTCCTGCTGCCGCCTTAACCCCCACAGGTGTTTTCAGTTGGTGGCTTGAGGCTTTATTTCCCCGCAATGATGGGTTGCATGATCTGCTCTGCTCCCCATTTTTTTCTCCTGGTTTATCTGCGCACATATGAGGGACTGCCTGGGCCACCGGTCTCGGCCCCGCTGGGACCAGGTCAGGCAGCTGTGGGTTTCTCTGGGCAGTTGCATCGTTGCCCTTACTGCTCCACAAACCGCCGTCTTGCTGTGTGCTCTCCGCCCAGCTCTGCCCCGCTTACCGGTCTGGATGAATGTGTCTTCTTTAACTCCTTGGTTGTTGGACTCCCATACAGTTTGATTTTCTGTCAGTTCTGGTTGTTTTTAAATTATTGTTTTTTTCTCTTTTGGTTGTGCGAGGAGGCACAGTGTGTCTACCTATGCCTCCATCTTGGCTGGAAGTCCCCTGTAAGGTTTCTTTTGAGAAATCAGCTGACAGTCTTATGGGGACTCCTTTGTAGGTAATTGTCTCCTTTTCTCTTACTGCTTTTAAGATTCTCTCCTGATCTTTAATCTTGGGCAATGTAATTATGATGTGCCTTGTTGTGTGCTTCCTTGGGTCTAACTTCTTTGTGACTCTCTGATCTTCCTGGACTTCCTGGAAGTCTATTTCCTTTGCCAGATTGGGGAAGTTCTCGAACTCCATTATGTTTTCAAATAAGTTTTCAATTTCTTCCTGTTCCTCTTCTCCTTTTGGCACCTCTATGATTCGGATGTTGGAATGTTTAAAGTTGTCTGAGAGGTTCCTAAGCCTCTTTTCATTTTTTTGAATTCTTGTTTTATCAGACTGTTCTGATTGAATGTTTATTTCTTCCTTTTGTTTCAAATCATTGATTTGAGTCCCAGCTTCCTTCCTGTCACTATTGGTTCCCTGTACATTTTCCTTTATTTCACATTCATAGCCATTACTTTTCTTCTGTCTTGCGACCATACTCAACCGTTTCTGTGAGCATCCTGATTACCAGTGTTTTGAACTGTGCATCTGATAGGTTAGGTATCTCTTTGTCACTTAGTTGTATTTTTCCTGGAGCTTTGATTTGTTCTTTCATTTGGGCCATATTTTTTGTCTCGGCACACCTATTACATAGTAAGGGTGGAACCTTAGGTATTCACCAGCGTGGGGCAACCCAATTTGCTGTGTTTTGGCACTGTATGTGGGGGAGGAGTCCGAGAGGGAACAATGCCACTTGCTCAGCTCTCAGCCAGCCTTCAGTCACTTCCTCCACTACCCACAAGCAAATTGGGCCCCTGTGGTGCTGATTCCCCAGGTGGGTGGTTTTATGTACATTCTAGGACCCTGTGGGTCTGTCCAATGGACTGTCCTGTGAGGTAGGAAGTTTCTCCATCCACCTCTATCCCCACAGGTTTTTCAGTCAGGGGTTTTGAGGCTTTATTTCCCCTCAATGGAACCCTAGGTTGCACTTGCTCCCCAGTTGTTCCTCCCAGTTTATCCACAAAAAAATGTCGGACCACCTGGTCCACCAGCCACCACCTGCCATGAGTCACTTCTGCTCCAGCTGCCCATCTCTATCCCTCCTACCAGTCTGTATGAATGTTTCTTCTTTAACTCCTTGGTTGTCGGACTTCCATTAAGTTCAATTTTCTGGTAGTTCTGGTTATTTTTTGTTTTTAAAATTTGTTGTTTTCCTTCTTTTGGTTGTGAGAGGAGGCAAAGTATATCTACCTACACCTCCATCTTGGCTGGAAGTCCCAAACAGAGAATGTTAATGGCGGCAAGGGAGTAACAGCTAGCAATATACAAGGGAGCTCCAATAAGGCTATCAGTAGATTTCTTAACTGGAACAGTACAAATCAGAAGGGATTGGCATGAAATATTCCAAGTAATGAAAAGCAGGAACCTGCAACCAAGACTACTCTACCCAGCACTGCTCTTTTTTAAAAATGTGAAGTGAGCCCAGCTGGTGTAGCTCAGTGGATTGAGCACGGGCTGGGAACCAGAGGGTCCCGGTTCGATTCCCAGTCGGGGCACATGCCTGGGTTGCAGGCCAGGTCCCCAATGATGGCCATGTGAGAGGCAACCATACATTGCTCTTTCTCCCTCCCTTCTCCTCTCTCTGAAAATAAATAAAATCTTTAAAAAAATGTGAAGTGAAATAAAGAGCTTCCCAGACAAAAGAAGGCTAAGAATACACCTCCATCAAGCCAGCATTGCAAGAGACTCTAAAGAGACTGCTTTAAGAAGAAGAAATGAGAAGGGCAGGAAGGGAGGAACATTGGTACGAAGGGGAAAATGGCAATGAATAAGTTCCTACCAATAATAACCTTAAATGTAAATGGATTAAATGCTGCAATCAAAACATAGGGTAACTGAATGGATAAGAAAACACAACCTGCATATAGATGCCTATGAAAGACCCACCTCATAACAAAAGATATACACAGGCCAAAAATGAACGGGTAGAAAAAATCTGCCATGCAAATGGACATGGGAAAAAAGCTGTGGTAGCAGTCCTTATATCAGACAAGATAAACTTCAAAAACACACCATTACAAGAGACAAAGAACGTCACTGTGTAATACTTAAGGGAGTAGTCCAACAAAAGGATATAACTCTTATAAATATATGAGGTGTGCCTAGGAGATATCCAGCTATGTAATGTGAAAGATAAACACATGTATTGAAGAAGATACAAGATACGAGAAACATTGTACATAGGACAGTGACAACTCTGTCCCCTACAAAGTAGGCACCTTGGGACCTCACACACTACTCCCAATCACCATCAGCTGCCCTGTCATATTTTCCTGATTCTCATCAATGGTTTAAAATCTCTACCCTTTCAAAGGTGATTTTA
Source organism: Micronycteris hirsuta (assembly GCA_004026765.1). Lineage (NCBI taxonomy): Eukaryota > Metazoa > Chordata > Mammalia > Chiroptera > Phyllostomidae > Micronycteris > Micronycteris hirsuta. Next base: position 53,436 of record PVJI01004476.1, on the reverse strand, counting down.
CTTTTGGGAAAATCAGAAGTCACAGGATGCCAAATCTGGGTTGTAGGGGGCTGGGTCACCTGGGTATTTGATGTTTTGCAAAAAAACTGCATAGGATGTGTATTGTTGTGATGAAACTGCCAGTCACTAGTTGTCTAGCTGCAGCCTTCTAATCATCTGAATAGCTTCTGTGGAGGAATGTTCAAGCTTAATGCAAAATTTGGTGCAGATCTGTTGCTCTACTCACTCAGTCATTTTGAATGTGACAGCCACACAGTGCACATGCTGCCAAAATGCCATCTATCGCCCCCACAGACTAGTACAGTAAAGTCATCATTGTTCATGCATGCATATTCCAGTCCACTCTCCTTGGCTGCCAGGTTACATTGATATCATGCAAACTATTATCATATTAACAATGGCTGGAATTTTTCCAGACAGACCTCATATATGCACTCAATATAGTGCACCTAAGTGTACAGAGAAAATTTTGGAGGAGTTTAAGAGAGAGATAAGCTTTGTAGATGATTTTAACACCCCATTGTCAGCAATGGATAGATCTTCCAGTCAAAATATCAACAAAAGTATTGAATTGAAAAAAACACTCTAGATCAAATGGATTAAATAGATATTTATAGAACATTTCATGCCAAAGAAGCAAAAATACACATTCTTCTCAAATGCACATGGATCGTTCTCAAAGATAGTCCACATGTTAGGACACAAAACAAGCCTTAACAAATTCAAGAACACTGAAATCATATCAGGCCTCTTCTTGAATCACAATGGCTTGAAACTGGAAACCAATCTCATGGGAAAAAACTCAAAAAGATTCAAATGCATGAAGGCTGAATAACATGTTATTAAATAATGACCAGTTTTACAATGAGATTAAGGAAGAAGTCAAAAAGTACCTGGAAACAAATGAAAATGAACACACAACAACACAAAAGCTATTGGACACAGTGAAGGCATTCCTGAGAAGGAAGTTCATAGTATACAGATCTTCCTTAAAAAGATAGAAAAACCTCAAATAAACAATCTAACCCTACATCTAAAAGAAGTAGATGGACAACAACAAACAAAGCCCAGAGCAAGCAGTGAGAAGGAAGGAATCAAGATGAGAGCAGAATTAAATGACATAGAGACTAAAAAACCAATTCAAATGATCAGTGAATCCAGGAGTTGGTTCTTTGAAAAGATAAACAAAATTGAGAAATCATTTACTAGACTCATCAAGAAAAAATGAGAGAGAACCCAAGTAGATTAAATCAGACATGGAAGAAGTAATAACTGTTATCACAGAAATACACAATTGTAAGAAATTACTATTAACAACTATATGCCAAGAAACTAGACAACCTGGGTGAAATGGATAAATTTCTAGAAATATGCAATCTTCCAAAACTGAATTAGAAAGAATCAGAAAACCTCAATAGTCTGATAACAACTAGCAAAATTGAAACACTTATGAAAAACAGCCCTGGCTAGTGTGGCGCAGTGGATTGAGTGCGGGCTGCGAATCGAAAGGTTGCCGGTTTGATTTCCAGTCAGGGCACATGCCTGGGTTGTGGGCCAGGTCCCCAGTGGGGGCCATGTGGGAGGCAACCACACATTGATGTTTCTCTTCCTCTCTTTCTCCCTCCCTTCCCTTCTGTCTAAAAATAAGTAGATAAAATCTTTTTTTAAAAAAAGAAAGAAAAACTAACACACAAAAGCCCTGGACCAGATGGCTTCATGCATGTAGTTTACCAAATATTCAAAGAACTAACACCTACCCTTCTAAACTATTACCAAAAATTCAAGAGGGAAGACTCCCAGACATTTTCTATGAGGCCAGTATTATTCTAATTCCAAAACCAGGTAAAGACACAACAAAGAGCCCGGCTGGTGTAGCTCAGTGGATTGAGTGCGGGCTGGTAACCAGAGGGTCCCAGTTCGATTCCCAGTTGGGGCACATGCCTGGGTTGCAGGCCATGTCCCCAGTGAGGGCCATGTGAGAGGCAACCATACATTGTTCTTTCTCCCTCCCTTCTCCTCTATCTGAAAATAAATAAATAAAATCTTAAAAAAAAAGAAAAATAAAAAAATAAAAGACACAACAAAGAAAGAAAATTACAGGCCAATATCGCTAATGAACATAGATGCTAAAATCCTCAACAAAATACTAGAAAATGGGATCCAACAATACATTAAAAAGATCATACACTGTGGTCAAGTGGGATTTATTCCAGGGATGCGAGGGTGGTACAATATTCTCAAACCAATAAATATGATACATCATATAAACTAAATGAAAAGTAAAATCACATGGTCATATCAATTGATACAGAAAAGCATTTGATAAAACAGCACCCATTTTTCACAAAAAACACACAGGGAAGTGGGAATAGAGGAAGCACACCTCAACATAATAGAGACCATATACGAAAATCCTACTGCCAACATCATAATCAGTGGGCAAAAACTTTAGATCAGGAACAAGACAAGGGTGTTCACTTTCACCACTCTTATTCAACGTAGTGCTGGAGGTCCTAGCCACAGCAATCAGAAGAAATAAAAGGCATCCAAATTGGAAAGTAGGAAGTAGAACTGTCATTTTTTGCGGATGACAGGATAGTGTGCACGGAAAATCTCCACCAAAAGACTATGTGGCCTAGTAAGTGACTTTGGCAAAGTAGTGGGGTACAAAGTCAATATTCAGAAATTGATCACATTTTTTTAAATATTTTATTTATTTTTAGACAGAAGGGGAGAGAGGGAGAAAGAGAGGGAGAGAAACATCAATGTGTGGTTGCCTCTCATGTGGCCCCCACTGGAGACCTGGCCTACAACCCAGGCATGTGCCCTGACTGGGAATCGAACCAGCGACCCCGTGGTTCGCAGCCCATGCTCAATCCACTGAGCTGCACCAGCCACGGCAACGTTTTTGTACGTGAAAAATGAACTATCAGAAATAAAAGCATAAAAATTACATTTACTATACCAACAACAAAAAAATAATGTGCCTAAGAATAAATTTAGCCATGAGGTAAAATATCTTTACTCAGAAAACTATAGAACACTGAAGAAAGAAGTTGAGGAAAATACAAATAAATGGAAGCATATATCCTGTTCTTGAATTGGAAGAATTAACATCATTAAAAGGTCTATACTAACCAAAGCAATCTATAGATTCAAAGCAATTCCTATTAAAATACCAATTGTATATTGCACAGATCTAGAATAAATACTTCAAAAATGTATATGGAACCAAAAAAAAAAAAAAAAAAGAACCCTGAAACCAGAACAATAGTGAGAACTTCAGAAGAACAAGGGGGAATCACAATACCTGTTATAAAACTATACTACAAGGCCACTGTAATCAAAACAGTCTGGCACTGCATAAAAATAGACACATAGATCGGTGGAACAGAATAAAGAGCCCAGAAATAAACCCATGTCTCTGTGGTCAATTAATGTTTGATAAAGAGGGCATGAGCATACAATGGAGTAAAAATAGCCTCTTCAATAAACTGTGCTGGGAGAACTTCACTGGTACATACAAAAAAATATGAAACTAGATCACCAACTTACACCATACACTGGAATAAACTCCTAAGTGGATAAAAGATTTAAACATTAGTCATGATACCTACCGTAAAAGTCCTAGCAGAAAACACAGGCTGTAAAATTTAAGATCTCCCATGTAGCAGTATATTTGCCAATATATCTCGTAGGCAAGGGAAATAAAGGAAAAAGTAAATGGGACTACATCAAATTAAAAAGCTTCTGCATGGCTAAAGAAACCCATCATCAAAATGAAAAGGGAGCCCGGCTGGTGTGGCTCAGTGGATTGAGCGCGGGCTGGGAACCAGAGGGTCCCGGTTCGATTCCCAGTCGGGGCACATGCCTGGGTTGCGGGCCAGGTCCCCGTGAGGGCCATGTGAGAGGCAACCATACATTGTTCTTTCTCCCTCCCTTCTCTCTCTGAAAATAAATAAATAAAATCTTTAAAAAAAATGAAAAGGGAGCCGACTGTATGGGAGAACATATTTGCCAATGATACATCAGACGAGTTTAATCTCCAAAATACGTAAATAAATCTTATGACTTGACACCAGGAACACAAACAATGCAATTAAGTAATGGGCAAAGGATCTGAATAACACTTCTCCAAGGAGGACATTCAGATGGCCCACAGACATGAAAGAATGCTCAGCATCACTAGCCATCAGAGAGATGCAAATTAAAACCACAAGGAGATACCACCTCACAATTGTCAGAATGGTTATCATTAATAAATCAACAACGAGTATTTGCAAGGATGTGGAGAAAAGGAAACGCTAGTGCACTGTTGGTGGGAATGTAGACTGGTGCAGCCACTATTGAAAACTATGGAATTTCCTCAAAAGATATTAAGATTGAACCTGACTTTTGACCCAGTGCTTCCACTGCTGGAAGTATACCCTAAGAATCCCAAAACACCAAATCAAAAGAGCTTATGCACCCCTATGTTCATAGCAGCGCTCTATACAATAGTCAAGTGTTGGAAAGAGCCTAAGCCTCTATCAGTAGATGAATGGATTAAAAAACTGGTACATTTACACGATGGCATAGGATGCAGCACAAAGAAGAAAAAATCCCTACCCTTTGCAGTAGCATAGGTGACAGTGGAGAGTATTATGCTAAGAGAAATAAGCCAGTTGGTGAAGGACAAATACCATATAATCACACTTATAAGAGAAATGTAATGAACAAAATAAACTAACAAGCAAAACAGAACCAGAGACATGGAATCAGGAAACAGTCGAACAGCTGCCAGAGGAAACGATGAAGGGGGGAATAGTGGGGAAAGGGAAAGGGATTAGTCAAAGAACATCTATGAAATGACACATGGACATGGACAATGGTGTGGGTATGGCTGGATGGCAGAATGCAAAGGGAAGTTTGGGGGAAACTAATAGAATAATTAAGAATAAAAAATGGGGAAAATGATATCAACAGAAATTTAAAACTCAGAAGAGTTGGAAGATAAAGTTGAAATCTCCCAGAAAATGAGCATAGAGTCAGAGGTAGATACAAAAACAAGAAAATTATTAGATCAGTCCTGAAGTTCCAATATCAAAATAGTTGGACTTTAGAAAGAGAAAATAGAGAAACCAGAGAGCAGGAAATTACTGAAATGAAAATATTGCCAAGAGTTGAAGTTCTTACATTTCCACATTGAAAATCTGCTAAGCGTCCAAGCACAGTGGACAAAAATAGACCCATTATAAGGCATATCTTTGTGAAGTTTCAGAACACTAGGGACAAAGAAAAGAACCTTTAAGCTTCCAAAGGTTAAAAAAATAGATTATTTGCAAAAAAGAAAAAAAATAAGGAATACTTTGAGTTCTTCAACAGCAATATTGGAAGCTAGAAATGAATGGAGCATTGCCTTCAGAATTTTAAAGAATGGTTTCAACCTTTAATTCTGTAGCCACCAAACTGTTACCAAATGTGAAGGTAGACCAAAGATATTCCCAGGCATGCATGGCAACATGAAAGATTTACCACCCACACCACACCATTTCTCTGGATGTTATTGGAATATGTACTCCATGCAAAGAACAAAGAAGACTGTGTGGAGTTCAGGAAGCAGGAGCTCCAGCACAGAGAAAGGAAAGAGGGAGTGCTCAGGGCAAAACAGAAGAGATCTTAGATGAGAGATGGGTGCAAGGTTCAGGGTCACCACCCAGTGCAGCTCTCTCTCCTCTGAAGATGAAACTGGGGGCTCCAGATGTGCAGAGCATCTTGACAGAAGTTTGAGGCTGGAGGAAAAAATTGAAGTTGAATTAGTAAGTACCAAAATGTAAACAAACAGAACAGACAGTTTAATTGAAGGAAAACCAAAAAAAAAAATGTGCAGGAGAGAAATCACAGAATAGTGACTGTGGCTTATGTGGAAAGAGCACTTGCTTCATCATAGGAATCTAAACATTTAAACATTGATGTGATCAAAGCTATGCTATATATTGGGAGTATAAGGCAGGATGTAAAATGTGTGTATGTGTGACAGGATGGAGGGGAGACATTCTCAGTGTGGCAGTGTTGTAGTTAATACCTATAACTTGTTAGCCAACAGGGAGCAAGAAAACATGGTGTTTAAAGATTTGGAGGTGAGTACTGAATGATTAAATCAATTGACTTTTAAAATCAAGCACAGTTGATTATAGGGAGAGAGGCAATAGACTGTTCTTTTTTATAACCTTATCGAGCAATTTCATTTTTAAACTCTGCATGTGGAAAAATAAAAACAGACATGCAAATAAACATAATGCAGTATATATAGTGGCATCAGAAAGGTACAGATGAAGTTTTAGGTAGATTCAACAAAGGCCAAATTAGGCTGCCATTATTATCATTCATGTTAATAAAGTATGTATGTAAAAGAAATTTCTTCAGTCACTTATTTCAAGATGTTCTTTTCAGCTTTCAGTTTTAGCGTATTGGTCCTTTCCTATTGAAGTGATTAGTAGTAGAAGTTTTACTTTTTCTTTAAATTTAATTTCTTATTGTTGACACTTTTACAGATGTTCCCCATTCTCCCTTTTAATCCTTCTCCCTGGCCTTCACCATATTGTTGTCTGTGTCCATGGGCTATGCATATGCCTTTGGTAATTTTAATACTTGTGTTTTTCCCCATGGTTTCAGTTTTTCCTAGGTTATGGTCAAAATCAGTAAAAATATATAATAAAAACACAATGAAAATGTGAATATTTGTATGAGATGATGGACACCAGACTAAAAAGTGAAGATTCAGTGAAGGCAGTTACCCAGGTGTTTTCAAATATCTGGATGTTAGCATGATGTAGATTAAACATCTGGATGATTGATTTAAATAACTTTAGATGCCTACTGTCAAGTGGATACAGATTAAGATTTCATTGTTCTAACAAATGCAAAAATGTCAGTGGGTTCTTATGATTATTTTTCTTTCTGTTGAATAAAAAGAGCATACTGACCATCTGCTCATAAATGTTTTACCTAGCCAGTAATAGTCTTCTTAGGTGGTTAGGCCATTATCTATGCAAATATCGGTAAGTGGCTGCGGAGCACTGAGGAGCACTCACTAGCCCGTGAGGCTTTTTGGGCTATTATGGGCATAATGCAAATGTGTGATTCAAGTTGGGGCTCAACTGTATTGCCACAGGCTGTAAAATGTTTTGTGTGGTTGCATGTGTTTTTACTTAAGCTTTCCACTTTCTCTTCTCTATAGAAAGTTACAGAAAGAACAGTTTCTTTGTGGTCACTGATAAACAGTAATAAAGACACATTCAGAAATCCTTTCTATACTAAAGAAATCAATCGAGTGTTATATCCAGTTGCCAGTATGCGTCACTTGGAACTTTGGGTGAATTACTACATTAGATGGAACCCCAGAATCAAACAACAGGTAAATGAACTGGCATTGTTAAAAACAGTAATGTCGATTGATTATTACTTCTGGACTTTGCTAATGTTATTTGGTATTTTTTTAATATTATGAGGGGGAAAGTATTAGACTAAAAAGTCACACTTGCTTTTAAACACAACTTTCATTAAGATTGTTATTAATTACTAAAGCATCTATTTCGATTAGGGTTAAACTTATATTCTTCTGTCAATGGAACTAATATATTCTTTTCAGTAAAATGTAAACTGATTTAATGCTCTGGAAAATGACTGAGTTTTGATAGCCAAGGATTTTCTTTAATCACTAGAAGTTCATAGGAAAGAAAACATCTACTATTGGGTTCAGGGGTATGTACTAGGTCAACTAACATCAGAGTGCTTTTTCCTGAGGGTTATCATTTAAAAATAGAAACAATGGTTTTTGAAGTGAAAAATGCCACATTTTATTAAAGACACATTCACACTTTCCATTTTCCCACCCCAGCTCCATCAGAAATCAGAAGAAAACTATGGCCTATTTGTAAAGGCTCAGTAGTACCTGCAGTTAGTGATTTGTTCCAAGTGCTATAAATATTCAGTATTTGTGATTGCTCTTTGTAAAGGTTTGCACATTTTCCAGTCATTTGGATGGTCGGCTACCTGTTCTCACAGGCCAGTCTTGCATAATAAACACCAGCTTTAATCCTCCTAGAAATCATCAGGCAACAGCAGGAGCCTGGTGCTGCAGGCCGTCTCTTAGATTGTTTATTCCACTCAGGCAGCTGGCCCTATGCCATTCTGTGCTCTCTCTTCTCAGTGGGGAAATGCCCAGTTCAAGCTGGCACTCTCATTTCAAGGTCTCTGCTGCATGCATGAAAGGCTCTTGCAATTCAGTAATGGTTGAAATATGTAACCTTTTGGAAAGTGACAGATCCCAGGGTTGGAGAACATCCACTTTTTTAGCTTGGGATTTGAGAAGCATGTTGAGGGCATTTATTTAGCAGTAGTTCTAGTGAGTGGAATATCAAGTAAAGAGAAAGTGAGAATTTTTTCAAGGTTCAAACTACTGTTACAGAGGACATATCCCTTTTCTAATGAAAAAATATTATCTAGATGAGCACGGTTTGTCCTATACATTAAGCCCTTTCTGTATTTATCGCAGCTTTCTTTTAAGCCACTGGTAATTAGGAAGCATTGACAATTTTTGTATAGATTATATAATCTCTCATCACCCATGTGTACTTAGAGAAATTCTTAAAATTCAAGGAATTTATAGCAATTCATTTCTGAATACATAAAGATAATAATAATTGTGTGACAGGGGGAGTAGGAAGAGGCATCACTAGAAGAACTTGCTATAATGTATCTATCCCCTTATTCTCAGAGTTTAGCAAAATTGAACTGGGCCAGACAAGACTGAGCATTCTTTAGTAGAGGTTTCTGTTTTCTTTAGACAATAATTGGTCTATATTATGATCTGTGAAATTTACTTAAAGAAAGTAACTTACTCTTTCAATAAAGACTTGCTGAACATGGAGGGTCCCACACATATCTTTATGTCCTTTGGCACTTTGTATTTTCATCACCCAAATACTGAGTGTTCCCATGCATTGGGCACAGGGGGGACATGGAAATTAAGAAAAGGTGGTTTCACACACAAGGCGCTCCTAGGCTGGTGGGGGCACCCAGGAATATAAGCCAACGATTATAATGCTCAGGGAGAAGTACAATAATAGAGGTGTAAACTAAGTGCATTAGATTTCCTAATGACCTTATGTAGAACATTATTTCATACAGAAATAGATTAAAGTTCAATCACATAGGAGTTTTTTTTAACTTATATAATGTAAACCTAAAATAATATGCTTCAGCACTTGAAAGTTAAACTGCTATTCAGTTGTGTGGCCCATTTGGTATACACATGATTCCTTGGTACCTAGAGCACTTACTATGGTATGCTATCAGTACTGAAAGACCCAAAAGCATATACAACCCCTCCCTATAATGAGCTATTCACCTAGAAGAAGGCAAGGTTAGGGTGCTTTTAGAAGCAAAAGTCACCAACCCTTGCTACCACATAAAAACTCAGCAAAGTTGATGGAAAAATTAATGCTTACATTTGACAAGATTTGGCAAGCTATCAATAAGCAAATTTGGTACTTTTATAATATAAGGAAATTTCTCATGTTGAAAACAGAAGTATAACTTAGTCACATTATAAATCTACATGGTAAGCGTCAGCTTCTGGTAAGCCTCATAGTACTTGGGGAACCACTGCACCTCATGTAGCTGTCAACCAGGGTTGTACTGGGCAAGTTCACATTTTGCATAGTGGTAACTCAAGGATGAGAACAAGGACAGTCAGATATTAACAGGCTGAACTATGTGCTGTGTGCAAGTCATCTATGATATAGAAAAGTAAAAAGGAATATGAATATAAACATCATTTGAACCTTAAAATACTTCCATACGTAGCTAACTGCCTATCTTCTATTCTGGGCTGAACTGGCACACTCTTTACTTCATAATTCATTTCCCCAAGCGAAAAGTTGAGATGTAGAATTTAAAGTCACTGACTTTAAATTCCATTTTTTATTATTTTGTCTTTTGGTACGCTATCACAAATAGACTCTTCTATTTATATCTTCTAAATGGTTTTTGTCTATAGCCGAATTACTTCTATATATTTTGTACCCATTACTAGGCTGAATTATTTTATTTTTAATAGTTTTTCGATCTGCTCTCTCAAGTTTTCTAATTACACAGCCTTGTCATAAGCAAAAATGATTTTTTTACCTCTGATCTCTTTTTCTTGTCTAACTGTACTCGCTGGCACAATAACAAGCTGATTCTAATAATCATGAAACAGGGAGGTTTTAAAAAATAGTCAAGATTATTTTGGAGATTATCAAGGAAGAGCTTGCCTGCTATATATCAAGAACTTGTGAAATAAAAGTGCCCAGAAACAGACCATATAGAAGTGGAGACTTGGTAAGATAAGAAGGTAGCATCATGATACATAGGAAAGAGATGGACTAGATGGTAAATGGTGCTGGCACAGCAAATCACACTTAACATGTCTAAATGGAACTCCTAATGTTCCCCCCAAACCTGCTTTTCCTTCCATCTTCTGCTTTCAGTTCTTGGCAACTCCATCCTAGTTGCTCTGGCCAGAGACCTTAGAGTCATCCTTGATGCCCTACTCTCTCACATTTCACATCCAGTCTGTCAGGAGAGCCTGCCAGGCCCAGCCTTGAAAATCCGTATAGCCTCCGAGCATTCTTATCATTTCCTACCACAACCATGGGCCAGGCCACCTGTCTTCGGCTATTTGTTGCTAGACTCCCTGATTTCTACCCTTGCTTGCTTCTATTCTGTTCTCAGTGCAGCAGCCAAAGTGGTCCTTGTAAAATATACACCAGATCCCACCACTGATCTACTCAAAATAGTCCAGGTAACTGCTCACCTCACCTGAGTCAAAGCTCACTTCCTTTGATGGCCTCTGAGGCCTTATGTGACCACTGCCCTACCCCTTACCTCTCTGACCCTCTCGCCTCCTCACCAACTCTTCCTTACATACTGCTTCAGCCACACTGGACTTTTTGCTTGCCCTCAGATACTTAAATATCTGCCTGGCTCCTTCGCTCTCCTCCCTTAAGCCTTTCCCCAGAAGTCACCTCCTCAGTGCAGCTCCCCAGACCACACTGTTTAGAGAGTAACTGGTATCCCACTGGTCCCCATTCCTCTTAGTCTGCTCTACTTTTTTCCCATGGTATTATTCATCACCTTCAAACATTCTTTGTAACTCACAGGATTGTTATATTTGTTTGTCTGTCTCCCCCTGCTGGAAGATAAAAACAGAAATTTGGGCATCGTTTGTTCACTGATGGATCTTGACCACCTAGAACAGTGTCTTGACCTCAGTGGAATGCATGAAGAGAAAAATGGGCGAAGGATATTAACAGGCAGCACACAAAACTTTCTGGGCATCAGGCACTCAACATTTCTATTCTAATGCTATATGTGCATTTCTGAGAAACCTCACAGTCTGCAAAGTCACAGAAAAAAAGGACAGGGCTTATGGGAATAATAGGATTAGGAGGAGACCTCTCCAAATCTATGAACCTTTGTAACCAGAGCACTAGTGAAAGCAACAGTCGCAGTAGATGTGGGCACAGTTACATGACTGCTGAATGTGCATTTGACTTCCATTGATCACTCCTTGACAACCTGTAGTAGGGTGACTAGTGGCCCCCAAAACATATGTGCACTTGGAATCTGCGAATGTGACCTTATTTGTACAAAGAATCTTTACAGATGTAATTAAGTTAAGGATCTCAAGATGAGATCCTCATGGATTTAGAGTGGGCCCTATATCCAATGGCAGGTATTCTTAGAAGAGACAGCAGAGAAAGGCTACAGACACACATAGGGGAGAAGACCATGTGAAAACAGGAATGGTCGGAGTGATGCTGCCACAAGCCAAGGAAGCCTAGAACCACCAGAAACTGGAAGAGGCAAGGAAGGATTGTCCCCTAGAGCCTCCAGAGGAAGCTCAGGCCTGCTAACACCCTGATTTCAGGCTTCTGCCCTGCAGAACTGTGAGAAAATAAGTTTTTGTTTTAAGCCACTAAGTTTGTACTAGTTTGCTACAGCAGCCACAGGAAACGAGCACAGTCTTAAACCCCAGGCCTCATGATCCCTCCTCTGAGATGCTGGTCCTAGAAGGCACCTGCTCCTAATCCAGACCATTCCCTTAAGCATTAACAATTGGATCCAAGGCATAGCTTTCTTCATCAGTGCATCATCTTCACAGCTTCCTTGTTGGTGTTCAAAGCTTTGGCAGATAGCTCTAGAAGCTACTAGCACTAGAGGAACACACTTCTGTAGACTTTTGGCTTTTTTCTTAATGTCTTCATATATTGCTCAAGCTTTCTAGAGCTTGCCCTTGATCACTTCAAAACATTAATGTGATGGTAAGGGGGTCTTCCATGGACTCTCCTGTTGTGTACAGTGGCCTGGGTGGTAATTGCATTAGTGTCTCTATATGTAAACATTGGTTGAGCTGAACATTTTAAGATTTGTGCACATTAATGTGTAATTTATCTCAGTACAAAAGTTTTAAAAATTAACATACTGGGAGCATCATACTCCGTTCCAGCATGACCTCTTTTTTTATACAGCCATCAATGTGCTATTTATCAATCAAAGCATTTGGCATTGTAGCAAAGCAGACAGTGTTGATTGACTTCACTCAAAACAACGCTGTGAGGTCTGTGGCATTTTTATTACCATTTGACAGAGGGGAAGGGGAGTAACATAGAAGGTTAAGTCACACAGCTGGTAAGAGACAGAGCAAAATTCACACCGAGGCTTGTGGGTGTCAGTGCCGCTGCTCTCAGCCATGCATGTATTACTATGAGCAATAACACATGAAAAGGTGTGGTAGAACAGGGCAATGCAATAAAAAACTACCATGTTACTGTCCTCAAATTGGTGAAAAAAATACTCTTCTGTTCCCAACTCCTGGTGAGAACATGGAGCAACAGGAACTGCCAGGCTCACTAGTGGGTGCATAGGTCATATCACTACCTCAGAGAGGAATTCAGCAGCATCTAGTAGAGTTAGACCATATTGTCCTCTCCAGCAGTCCTGTCCCTGGTCAAATTCCTTCAATAGACATTTGCAGTATGCATGAGGAGATGTGTCCAAGGATAGCAAAGCATTGCATGTAGTAGTAGAGAGCACTGGAAATTGCCAGCCACTCATCAATGTGGGAATGGATAGATAAACTGGTTTATTCATTCAGTGGAACTCAAGGATCAAATTCAGAAACATACTGTTTGGTCAAAATGTCGATTGGTAACTATACAATATACCACCTTTGATAAAAACTTTCACAAAATAGAAAATAATAGCTTATTTTGTTTCTGGATACATACTCACTTACAGGAAAAGTATCACAAATCTCCACAGGAAGGACAGCTACCCACCAACTTGAGAAGAGTTGTTGCCTCTGAGAGCAAAAGGGCAGTAGGCCTGGTGACAGGCAACACAGGAGACAGGAGCTGTGTCTGGGTAGAAAAACTTTTTTAAAAATGGTGATGCATATGGGAAGAAATGTGTACATAGTTATTTCTTGGTGGTATTTCACTTAGAGGGCCTATACAGAGAATAGGACATGTGTACCGAGCAGGTGAATTTTTGTAATGTGGTGGGCACAAAGTAGTAACTCAGGCTTGTGCTTCTCCCCAGCAGCCAAATCCAGTGGAGCAGCGTTACATGGAGCTCTTGGCATTGCGCGATGAATACATAAAGAGGCTGGAGGAATTGCAGCTTACCAACTCTGCCAAGCTTTCTGATCCCTCAACTTCACCTTCAAGCCCTTCGCAAATGCTGTCCCACGTGCAAACTCACTTCTGAAAGGGAGCCTTGCCCAGCGCTGTGTTCAAGCTCTGAATAAAGGAAATAGTTGTCTTTCATTTGAGGTCTCTGTACAAAGTAGATTAAAATATTTGCCTCCATGTAGAACTTGAATTAACGTAATCTTAAACTCTTGAATATGTGCCTTCTAGATTACATATTACAAGAAAACTGTAGTGTCTGCACGGCAGTCAGATGGAAGGAACCCAAATATGGATTTGGAAAATCCTGACATCTTTCAAAAGGAGTTTTTGAAAAATACAAAGTTTAAATTTAATTTGTCTCTTTAGAAATGCTACATATACAATTCATAATTTGTGGGCTTAATTGGAATAACATTATTTTAAACTAAAGGGGAAACAGGTTTGTGAAATGGATTTTCCTCAGGTTGCTTAAAAGCATTGCTTCAGATTATCTACAATGAACCTAGATGTGAGATGTGTTACTGCCAAAACCAAATTGAACTCAGCTTCTAAGGCATTATCAAAAAAGAAGGTATTTCAATAATGCCAAATTTTATACCATCTTAAGTGGTGACTTAAAGGAGAAATAGCTATGTAGATGAGTTTTTCATTATTTTGAAATTTTGGAATATTAAGTGTTTTCCTCTAATTTTCAAGAGAAGCATATTTTTATATTGAAAAGAAACTGATGGGTCCCAGTTACATATGATTTGATTTTTTAAACTTTGCCAGTTCTATTTTCTAAGTTTTTTCCATAAGCTTCCCTAAAATTCTGGCCCATTTTCAGGTTGTGGGAAACCTCCTATAAAGCACTATGCAAGGATGTTGGATGTGATATGCTGCTGAGGTGAATGTTTTCACAAATGTTGCTCTATTCAAACTAGCTTATTTGCCAAAGCTTAGGGTTGACCATCTTGGATGTTTGAGTTATTGCTAGAGCATCATATTTTGAAATAAAAGTCACAGATGTACATTTGTTGAGTGTATCTTGAAAGTATTGTGTTTCTTAATTTCAGTTAAAATGGTGTTGGGTGCCCCTCCTCCCAAGCATGCATAAAAACTGGTTCTACACATTTTTACTTGAAGTATCCTGCAGTTTGCTTTTTCAGGTTTTTTTCCTGTAGTAGTAAATGAAATTTAAAATGCAGTTCTATTTGATAGCTGAACTAATTCATCTAGTAAGTATATTTGTAAAAGTTAGGGCTAGATTTAAAGCAATTAATGTGTTTTACAATGATCTGTAAAAGACTATTTATAGCTAATATGGTTTTGTTTTCAATGAATTAGAGAGATTAAATATATCTTTGTAAGTTATTTTATGTCATAGTTTAATTGGTCTATCAAATATGACATCTCAGAAACAGTAGTAGTATAATGTATAAATTTTGTATGTATAAGAAATTTTATTAGACATTCTCTTGCCTTTTGTAAACACTGTAAATATTTCATAAATTAACAAAGTGTCACTCCATAAAAAGAGACAAAAAGGTAATACTAATAGTTTAAAGAATTTTGTGGAATTTCATGAAACATTTTTCTTGGCAATAATAACTAAAAACCTGCTGTAATAAATACATTAACATAGCACTCTGTTTTCATGGATGTAATTATATGTGTGTCTTAAATGAGCATGGTATCATCTTTTCCTGGCTTGACTTCACATGCTTTTGGTCTTACCAGCAACCTTGTAGGGCTCTCTCCCCAAATCCTAGCAATATTGGATATTTAAGTGCATTAACAATGCAGATTTTAAGAGTCACAACTCTTTTTATTAAAGTAAGGACAACTTTCACAAAAGTACTGGGAGTGCATAGACACAAGACTTCAGATTCTGGATGGAGAACAAAGCAGTTAATATTAAGGGAGAGTAAGACATTGGTTGAAGTAAGGTATACCGGATGTCTCATTAGGTAAGAGTTTTTAAAATCCTCCAAACTGTGCTGCCAATTGGAAATTACATTGTTTGTTTATATGCATCTGAAAAATGCTAAATAGTTATAGCAGGAAACTAAAATTTACCATTATTTAAAAATCTGAATAGGACTCTTAAATATATCTTTTAAAACTATGAGTATTTGAAATGCTTTGTAGGGTTCTATCGTTAGACATTGTTGTGTTTAATCCTCACTCCAAACTCACAGGCTACATGGTATTCTATTATCGTATTTTTCAGCAGAGTAGGTCATAGATCCAAGGGTTCACTGACATTCCCAAAATCCCACAGCATCAAAACAAATATAAAGATCCAAGATGGCAGAAGAGTAAGTGAAAGCTAACTAACCTCCCACGACCAATCAGGATTACAGCTAAATGGTAGAGAAATCATCCTAAATAACTAACTGAACACTAGCTGGAGAGAAGCCTTATAATCAAGGACAGACAGAAGAAATCACTTCACCACAACGAGACTGGTAGGGAGTGCAGAGGAGGTACGAGAGGGCTGGCTGGGCTCTCATGGGCAGCAGCTGAAGTTCTGGAGGGATATTTTAGCGGCCAGGGATTCCCCCCCGCCGAAAAATGTCAGGTCTGAACACCAAGCTAGGCTCCCCAGCCTGCAACCCCAGACCGGGAAAGGAATCCAGATAATATCCAGCTGTGAAAAAGCAGCAGGGTTTCTGGCTGCCAGGGAAATATGACTGGAGACTCAGAGAAGCTCTTAAAGGGCCAACACCCTCAATTTCGTTTGCAGCCACTTACCCTGGGCTCAGGCAGAGAGGGGGCAGAATGGACTAGTGATGCTTGAGGAAAGTCTGGAGTTGGTGGCCCTGGGGAGAGAACTGAAGGGAAAGCCACCAGGATCCCTGTGCTGAGTCATTCCCTATACTGCAGAAGCCATGTCTCTCAGGCAGAGCACTCCCAAGTGGCATCAGCCTGAGGGAAAGCAATACTCTGCCCACAGGAATTACTCTAACCCACCCTGTGGTGCTTAGCCAGGCTGCTGATTACAGCTCCAGGCTATATCACTGATGAGTTTAACAACTAAGGTGGAAAGCATGAAGAAGCAGCCAAAATAGGAAGACAAAAAAAAAAAAAAAAACCAGACCCCAAATGAAAGAATAAGAAAATTCTCCAGAAGAACTAGATGAAATGCAGGCAAGCAATTTAGCAGATAGAGTTTAGAGTAATGATTATAAGGATACTCAACAGCATGAAAAAAGACATAGAAAACATAAAAAAGGACCAGTCAGAAATGAATGCACATCTGAAATAACTAATACACTGGAAGGAATAAACTGTAGGTTAGATGATGCAGAGGATTGAATCAGTGATTTGGGAGACAAGGTAGAAAAATAAAAAAACACCCAGGCAGAAGAGCAAACCAAAAAAAAATTGAAAAAAATGACAGTTTAAGAAATATTTTGGACAGCATGAAGCATAACAACATCCACATCTTGGGAATACCAGAATGACAAGAGAGTGAGCAAGGGCTAGAGAACCTACTTGAAGAAATAATGACAGAAAACTTCCCTATCTGGGGAAGGGAAAAGACACACAAGTCCAGGAACCTGAGAGAGTCCCAAACAAGTTGGACCCAAAGAGGCCTACACTGAAACACATCATAATTAAAATGACAACACTTAAGGAGAAACTACCTAACAGCCACAAGAGAAAACCAGTTAATTATATACAAGGGAGCACCAATTAGACTGGCATCTAATTTCTCAACTGAAACATTTCAGGCCAGAAGGTAGTGGTCTGAAGTATTCAAGGTGATGAAAAACAAAAACCTACAACCAAGGCTACTCCACACAGCAAGGCTATCATCTAAAACAGAAGGAGAAATAAGGAGCTTCCCAGACAAGAAAAAGCTAAAGGAGTTTGTTAACACCAAACCAGTACTACAACAAACGTAAAAAGGCTTGCTTTAAGAAGAAGAAAGAGAAAAAGAAAAAAGTGAGGAAATAGTCTAATAATAAAATGTCGCTAAATATGTATCTATCAATAATTACCTTAAATGTAAATGGCTTAAATGCACCAACCAAAAGACATAAGGTACCCGAATGGATTTCTTTTTAAAGACACATATATGTGCTGCCCCCAAGAGACTCAACTCAGATCAAAATATACACACAGACTAAAAGTAAAGGAATGGAAAAGGTAGTTTCATGCAAATGGAAAGGGAAAAAAACAAGCTGGGTACCAGTACTTGTATCTGACAAAATAGGCTTTAAAACCAAGGCTATATAGTAAGGGACAGAGAAGGACACTATATCATGATAAAGGGAACAAACCAGCAAGAGGATATAACCCTAGTAAACATTTATGCTCCCAACATAGGAGCATCTAAATATGTAAAGCAAACCTTGATGAACATAAAGGGAGAGTTTGGCAGAAATACAGTCATAGTTGGGGATTTTAACACTGCATTGACTCAATGAATAGATCTTCCAGGTAAAATATCAACAAGGAGAGAACAGCCTTAATTGACACACTAGATCAAATGGATTTAATTGATCTCTTCAGAGCATTTCACCCCAAAGCAGCAGAATATATGTACTTTTCAAGTGCATATGGAACATTTTCTAGGGTAGACCACATTTTAGGACACAAAACAAGTCTCAATAAATGTAAGAACATTGAAATATCAAGCATCTCTGATCACAATGCTATGAAACTAGAAATCAATCACAAGAAGAACACAGAAAAACAAAGAAATGGAAGCTAAATAACACGTTATTAAACAACAAATGGGTCAAGAACAAGATGAAGGAAGAAGTCAAAAGTTACTTTGAAACAAATGAAAATGACACAACAATCCAAAATCTGTGGGACACTGGGAAAGCAATTTTAAGAGGGAAGTTCATAGCATGACAGGACTGTCTCATAAAACAAGAAAAAGCTAAAATAAACGATCTAACTTCACACTTAAAGGAACTTGAAAAAGAACAACAAAGTCCAAAGTGAGTAGAAGAAAGGAAATAATAAAGATCAGAGCAGAAAAATGAAACAGTTTTTTTAAAAAATGATACAAAAGATCAATGAATTCAAGTTCTGGTTCTTTGAGAAGATAAACAAGATCAACAAAACTTTAACAGACTCTACAAGATAAAAAGGTAAAGGACCCAAATAAATAAAATCAAAAATGAAAAAGGAGAAATAACAACTGACACCAAAGAAATACAAAGGATTTTAAGAAAAAATTGTGGACAACTATATGCCAACAACCTGGACAACTTGGATGAAATGAATAAATGCCAAGAAACACACACTCTTCCAAAAGTAAATCAGGAAGAATGAGTCTGTGTTGCAGATTTCGTCCCGCAAAATCCGTGGGGGACCATAACCGATCGCGTGAATCAATCTCAACCAGAGACACGCTTGGAGAAAGAAGTCCGGATGCCAAGGGTCTTTCCCTCCATCTTGGAAAGGCCCCGGGCATAGCTCAGCCGGGCTTTTTATTAGAAGTTTTAGGACACAGTTACATTGGATTGATTATTCATGAACTTATGCAGAATCAGGGGTTTACAGCGAGGTCATGAAGATATATGAGAAGGGGATAGCTAAGCGGTGGGTTTACTTAGTCAGGTAAACATTTGGGGTACAGAGCATTAGGACATAAACTCAGGTCCGGTGGCAGACAGGACCGGGGCAGTACATTAAACAGGAGACAAGTAAATTTAGGGTAAGCTAGCTAGGGCTGTTAACTTTCAGGACCATAAAACATTGAGACAGAGAAGAATTTCAGGGATTCATTAACTTAAGCTTCTTGGCTCCAGGAGGGAGAGACTCAGTAAGTCAGAGAATTTCTTAAGAAACATTTTTGCCAAATTCCCATTAGAGAATTCTTTTTCCACTGACATGGATCAGCTGGCCCACACAGGAGGGTTTCCTCACGCGAAGCCGTGCTCTGTACCCGTAAATTCCTGGGATGGCATTTCTCCGTGTGTGTGTGTAAAGAATTCCCACAAGTCTGGATAGACAGATTACATCTAATGAAATTGAAGCAACAATAAAAAAAAAAAACACCCAACAAACAGAAGCCCTGGTCTGGATAGCTTCACAGGTGAAATTTACCAAACATTCCAAGAACTAACATTTCTCAAACAATTTCAAAAAATTCAACAGGAGGGAAGGCTCCCAAACCCATTTTATGTGGTCAGCACTATCCTATTTCCAAAACCAGATAAAGACACTACAAATAAAAAATTATAGGCCAATATACCTGATGGACATAGGTGTTAAAAATCCTCAACACAATATTAGCAAGCCAAATACAGCAATGCATCAAAAAGATCATATACCATGATTAAATGGGATTTATTCCGGTGATGCAAGGTTGGTACAACATTCACAAATCAATAAATGTGATTCACCACATAAACAATAGGAAAGATAAAAATGACATGATCATATCAATAGATGCAGAAAAAGCTTTTGGTAAAATCCAGCAGCATTCATTCATGATAAAAACTCTCAGGAAAGTGGGGATAGAGGGAATATACCTAAACATAATAAAGGCCATATATGGCAAACCCACTGCCAGCATCATGCTCTGGGCAATAACTACAAGTGTTCCCCTTAAGATCAGGAATAAGACAAGGATGTTTGCTTTCACCTCTCTTATTCAACATACTACTGGAAGTCCTAGCCACAGCAGTCAGACAAGAAGAAGAAATAAAAGGTATCCAAATTGGAAAGGAAGAAGTAAACCTGTCTTTATTTGCAGAAGACACGATACTGTGCCTAGAGAACCCCAAAGATTCCACCAAGAAACTACTAGAAATGATAGATGAATTCAGCAACGTAGCAGGATACAAAATTAATATCCAGAAATCAGTAGCATTCAAAAACATTTAAGCAAAAATTAATGGAAATGTAGAGAAGCATACAGAATCAAAGAAAAGGCTGAAAATGTCAAGGAGTAGCAAGAATCAGGCAGTTCTAAGGCAATAGGAATGAAGGGACCATTCTCTCAAGTGTTGTGATTGTTGTGAACAAGCTCCTACAGCCCTTTTCAGTCCATTCAGGATTCATGGTCCATGTCAAGAATGCATGACTGGCATACCTTGAGTCATATACCAAAACCATCATCCAGAAAAGGGTAGCGACTCTTTTTCTTTTCTTTTAAAAATATTTAATTATTATTAGGATATGTAATACTTTGGTGCGTGTGTGTGTGTGCGGAATTGTTGGCATATTTCCTTGATTATGCTATTACAGTTGTCCCAAATATTCCCCCTTTACCCCCATCCACCCAGTATGTCCCTTCCCTCCAGCAGTCCCCCCCTTAGTTCATGTCAGTGGGTCATGCATATAAGTTCTTTGGCGTCTCCACTTCCTATACTATTCTCAACATTCCTCTGTCTATTTTGTACCTTTCAGTTTTGCTTCCTAATCCCTGCACGTTTTCCCTCTTCCCCCCTACACCCTCCCAGCCGATAACCCTCCAAATGATCCCCATATCCATGATTCTGTTCGTGATCTGCTTGTTTCCTTACTTTGTCTTTGGTTTTTCGATTCAGTTGCTGATAGTTGTGAGTTTGTTGTCATGTTAATGTTCATAGTTTTTATCTTTTTCTGAAATAAGTCCCTTCAACATTTCATGTAATAATGGCTTTGTGATGATGAGTTCCTTAGCTTTACCTTGTCTGGGAAGGAATTTATCTGCCCTTCCATTCTAAATGATAGCTATGCTGGATAGAGTAATCTAGGTTGTAGGTCCTTGCTTTTTATCACTTTGTATACTTATTGCCAGTCCCTTCTAGCCTGCAAAGTTTCTTTTGAGAAATCAGCAGACAGTCTTGTGGGAAATCCTTTGTAGTTAACTCCATTCCTTTCTCTTGCTGCTTTTAACATTCTCTTTTTCTCCTTACACATCAGTATTTTAATTATGATGTGTCTTGGTGTGTTCCTCCTTGGGTCCAATTTCTTTGGGATTCTCTGGGATTCCTGGACTTCCTGGGAGTCTATTTCCTTAGCCAGATTGTGGAAGTTTTCCTTCATTATTTGTTCAAATAAGTTTTCAATTTCCTGCTCTTCCTCTTCTCCTTCTGGCACCTCTATGATTTAGATGTTGGAGTGTTTGAAGTTGTCCCAGAAGTTCCTAAGCCTCTCCTCATTTTTGTTTTTTGAATTCTTGTTTCTTTGTTCTGTTCTGGTTGAATGTTTATTTCTTCCTTTTGTTCCAAATCATTGATTTAAATCCCAACTTGCTTCCCTTCACTGTTGGTTCCCCGTAGATTTTTCTTTATTTCAATTAGTATATCCTTCATGTCTCCCCTTGTTTTGTGGCCATACTCAATGTGTTCTGTGAGCATCCTGATTACAGGTGTTTCGAACTCTGCATCTGATAGGTTGGCTATCTCCATTTCATTTAGTTCTTTTTCTGAGGTTTAGTTTTGTTCTTTCATTTGGGCCATATTTCTTTGCTTCCTCAATTTGGTGGCCTCCCTGTGTTTCTGTGTATTAGGTAGAGCTGCTTTTACTTCCTGTCTTAGTAGCGTGGCCTATGTAGAAAAGGCACCTGTAAATTGTGTGGAGCAGAGCCTTAGGTAATTGTCAGGGTGGGACAACCTGCTTCATTGCTTTTAGGCTCTGGGGGTGGGGCTTGGAGAGGGGTCAATGCTTCTCCCTGGCTTCTGGAGGCTTGCCAGGCACTCTCCCCACTGTCACGCACCTTCCGTATATGATTGACGCACTTCCAACTGCTGCCATGTAGTTTGCGTATGTTCTAAGCCCATGTGGGCCCTTTAAGAGGTGAAAATCCTGCAGTTTCTTTCACTGTTTCAACCACTCACTGGTTTTAACAGCCAGGGGTAATGGGGATTTATCTTCCTGGTACTGGCACCCTGGGCTGTGCATTCTGCCCTGGGTCTGGGGTCACTCGCTCCCAAGGTATTCCTCCCAATTTTTATCCACCACACGTGAATGTGGTACTGTCCGTTCCTTCACCACCACCATCACCTCTCCAAGCCACACTGCATCCTACCTGTCCCAGGTCCATGATTCTTCCCCTCCTACCATCTGGATGAATGTGGCTTCTTTAAATCCTTGGTTGTTGGACTTCCATAGTTCAATTTTCTGATTGTTCTGGTTATTATTTCTTTAGGAGATCTGGTGTGATTCTATTGTGTGAGGAGACAAAGCATGTCTACCTACACCTCCATCTAGACCAGAAGTCTCAGTTGCACTTTTATATGCCAATAGAAAATTGACAGAAAGGGAAATTAAGAAAGCAATCCCAATTGCTAGAAGTAGGGGAGTATAAGGGGCATAAATTATAATGGAAAAAAATATAATAAAGATTAAATTTATAAAATGCAAAAAAAGAAAGCAATCCCATTCATGATTGCTTCAAAAGGAATAAAATACCTAGGCATAAACCTAACCAAGGATGTAAAAGACCTGTCCTCAGAAAATTATAAGACACTGAAGAAAGAAATTGAGAAGATACAAATAAGTGGAAGCACATGCTATGTTCCTGGATAGGAAGAATTAACATCATTAAAAGGTCCATAATACCCAAAGCAATCTATAGATTCAATGCAATTCCTATCAAGATTTCAATGACATATTCCATAGAACTGAAACAAATATTTCAGAAATTTATATGGAACCACAAAAGGCCCTACATAGCAACAATTATCCTGAGAAAGGAGAGCAAAGTTGGAAGAATCACTACCTAATATGAAACTATACTATAAGGCCATAGTAATCAAAACAGCATAATACTGGCATAAAAACTGACACGTAGATCAATGGAACATAACACAGAGCCCAGAAATAAACCAACACCTGTATAGTCAATTAATATTCAACAGAGGAAGTAAGCACATACAATGGACTAAAGATGGTGTATTCAATAAATGGTGTTGTGAAAACTGGAAAAATACATGCAGAATAATGAAACTAGACCACCTTCTTACACCACACACAAGAATAAATTCAAAATGAATCACAGACTTAAATGTTAGAGCCAAAACCATAAAAATCCTACAAACAAACAAGCAAAATACAACCAAAGACACTGAAATTGAGAGCAGGCTGATGGTGACCAGAAGGAGGTAGGGGGGAGGTGGTGAGGGCTGGGGGGTTGGGTCTGGGTGGGGGGAAAAGGCAGAAAATTGTACTTGAACAATTAAAAAATAAATTAAGCCCTGGCTGGTGTAGCTCAGTGGATTAAGCGCGGGCTGGGAACCAAGCGGTCCTGGTTCGATTCCCAGTCGGGGCACATGCCTGGGTTGCGGGCCAGGTCCCTGTGAGGGCCAAGTGGGAGGCAACCATACATTGCTTTTTCTCTCCCTCTCTTTCTCCCTCCCTTCCCCTCTCTCTAAAAATAAATTAAAAAATAAATTAAAAAATTATTTTTAAAAATCCTAGAACTAAACATAGGCAACAAAATCTCAGAAATTGCACATAACAATATTTTTTTCTGATATATCTCCCCAGGCAAAGGAAACAAAAGAAAAAATAAACAAATGGTACTATATCAAACTAAGAAGTTTTGCACAGCAAGAGAATTCATCAACAAAATAAAAAAACAAGCCACAGAATAGGAGAACATATTCTCCAACACATCTGATAAGGGGTTTATATCCAAAATTTATAAAGAACTTACAAAACTCAACACCAAAAAAACAAACAACCTCATGAAAAATGGGCAAAGGACTTGAATACACACTTCTCCAAGGAGGACATACAGATGGTCAATAGACATATGAAAAGATGCTCAACATCACTAATCATCAGAGGAATATAAATTAAAACCACAATGAGATACCATCTCACACTTGTCAGAATGACTGCCATCAATAAATCAACAAACAAGTGCTGGTGAGGATGTGGAGATAGGGGAACACTTTTGCATTGTTGATGGAAATGCAGATTGGTGCAGCCACTGTGGAAAGCACTATGGAGATGCCTCAAAAAAAGAAAAATGGATCTGCCTTTTTATCCAGCAATCGCACTTCTGAGAATATACCTGAAGAAACTCAAAACACTAATTCAAAAGAACATAAGCACCCTTATGTTCATTGCAGTGTTATTTACAATCACTAGATATGGAAGCAGCCCAAGTGCCCATCAGTAGAGGAGTAGATAAAACAACTATGGGGCATTTACACAATGGAATACTTGGCAGTAAAAAAGAAGAAAAATTTACCTTTTGCAACAGTATGGATGGACCTGGAGAACATTATGCTAAGTGAAATAAGCCAGACAGAGAAAGATAAAAACCATGTGATTTCACTCATATGTGAAATCTAATGAACAAACTGAACTAACAAGGAAAATTGGACAGACTCTTTGATGGAGAGCAGATGATAAGCTAGTGGGGACGTTATGGTGTGGAGGGATTGAGCAAAGAGAAAAAAGGGGCTCATGGACATGGACAACAGTGTGGTGATTGCTGGAAGGTGATTGCTGCGGAGAGGTATAAGTAGAGTAAATGGTAATTGAAAAAATGAAGATTAAATTAAATAAAACAATGTATACAAAGATTAAACTAAATTCAGCCTTTTTCGAGTTCCCACTGAATACCTTAGCTCTGCCTTCTGGAATGAAATAGAACAATATCTTCCTGGTACAGCCTTCCATATAATTTGGAATCATACCTACTTTTGACAATATAACAGTTTTTTTCCCAAATATAGTCAAAGCACTTTTTTATCTATTTTTGGTAATGCAACAAGGCTTATTTTTATGTTTTTTTGAAGGAATAATTTTCAAAAGTTTTACACTAAGCTAACTAGTATCTCATCAACTGCAGCCCTCTCTACAGAGTGCAAATCTGTGGTGTCAGTCATTTGGACAGCTCTTGTGGCATTTGGGGGCATTAGGCAAAAATAGGACTAGATGAAGGGAATGTTCTTAAAATACAGGAATTTTATTAGTGTTTATTAAACACTTATGACTATGAAATTTCATGATACTTTTTCATGAATATACCTATTTGAGGCCATAAAGCAAAGGTAGGGGATACCCAAAGGAAATAAGAATGTATATAGCATGCAGCACACCAACAAGAATAAGGATTAACACATTCACAGAAAAATCTTACAGGGTTGTATATTGCAGCTGAATTTTTTAGGTTCACAGAATCACTAAATGCACGATGCTGAAATAACAGTATTTGAAATTATAGTCTCATATTCCAACACCTATTGGTAGATTTATAACTTAATTAAAGAATTATTAGCAAAATCTTTTGTATTAAATGTATTTGATAGAGGAAAGATCAGAAAAAACAAATTATTCTCATTTCCTTATGAGGCTTAGATTTAGATATGGCTTCCTCCTTATTTGCAATAATTTGTCCTTTAAAAGCAAAGACAATAATGTATTTAAGCCACATGGGAATGTTTATACTTAACTGTTAAGGCCTAACAGTTCTTTTTTCTAGTGGCTTTGTAGAACAGGACACTCATTTACAGTGGTTAATACTTACGTGCTTCTGAAATTGACTTAGTTTCACAGAGCATTGTATGTAAACTATAAAAGTTGTTTGCCTCATTTCAAGAGCTTTAAGTCACAAACTTGTGTTAGAACCCTGGTTAGAATGTGTGGAGACCTGGATACCTGTCTGGGCCCTGAACTACTACTACTTCGTTTTCTTTTTCTGAAGTACTTGAATGGATGGTGTGAGGTCTGGGAGTAGGCCTCAGTGTCCATCTCTTGAGCTAGGATATGCGCTGCATGTTCTTTAAGGTTCCTTACACTCCCAAAACAACCCTTCTCAGAAATACTTTTTAATCGCTGTGCATATAACAATATTTACGGAACAAGATGGCATCTGCTTTGTGTATTAGTTTTCTCTTCCTTCTGTAAGAAATCATCACAAGCTTAGTGACAATTTATTCTTTTTGTTTTGTTCTGTGTTTTAGTATATTTTATTGATTATGCTATTACAGTTGTCCCATTTTTTTCTCCTCTTTATCCCCCTTTGCGCTGCAAACCCCTCCCTCCAGCTTCTCCCTGACTTTAGTTCATGTCCATGGGTCATACATAGAAGTTCTTTGGCTTCTTCATTTTCCATACTATTCTTAACCTCTCCCTGTCTATTTTGTACCTACCATTTATGCTTCTTATTCCCTGTACGTTTTCCCCCCAATATCCCCCCTTCCCTTCCCCACTGATAACCCTCCATGTGGTCTCCAAATCTATGATTCTGTTAATTATCTGGTTATTTGCTTAGTTTGTTTTTGTTTTAGTTTTTGTTTAGGTTCAGGTGTTGACAGTTGTGAGTTTGTTGTCATTTTACTGTTCATAGTCTTGATCTTCTTATTTTTCTAAGTCCCTTTAACATTCCATATAAAAAGGGCTTGGTGATGATGAACTCCTTTAAATTGACCTTATCTGGGAAGGATTTTATCTGCCCTTCCATTCCAAATGATAGCTTTGCTGGGCAAAGTAATCTAGGTTGTAGGTCTTTGCTTTTCATGGTTTTGAATACTTCTTTCCGCCCCTTCTTGCCTGCAAGGTTTCTTTTGAGAAATCAGATGATAGTCTTATGAGAACTCCTTTGTAGGTAACTGTCTCCTTTTCTCTTGCTGCTTTTAAGATTCTCTCCTTATCTTTAATCTTGGGTAACTTAATGATGATGTGACTTGGTGTGTTCCTCCTTTCGTCCAATTTCTTTGGTACTCTTTGGTCCTCATGGACTTCCTGAATGTCTATTTCCTTTGCCAGGTTGGGGAAGTTCCTTCATTATTTGTTCAAATAAGTTTTTGATTTCTTTCTCTTCCTCTTCTCCTTCTGGCACCCCTATGATTTGAGTGTTGGAACGTTTAAAGTTGTCCCAGAGGTTTGTAAGTCTATTCTCATTTTTTTTAATTCTTGTTTTTTCATTCTGTTCTGGTCATATATTTATTTCTTCCTTCTGTTCCAAATCATTGATTTGAGTCCCAGTTTCCTTCCCTTCCCTGTTGTTTCCCTGAATATTTTTCTTTATTTCAGTTTGCATAGCCTTCACTTCTTCATTTATTTTGTAACCATACTCAACCATTTCTATGAGCATCCTGATTACCAGTGTTTTGAACTCTTCATCTGATAGGTTGGCTATTTCCTCGTTGCTTAGTTCTTTTTCGGGAGTTTTGATCTGTTCTTTCATCTGGGCCACATTTCTTTGTCTTGTCACACCTGTTACATTGTAAGGGGTGGAGCCTTAGGTGTTCCCTAGGGCGGGGGCAACCCACTTTGTTGTGTTGTGGCACTGTATGTGGAGACGGGTCAGGGAGGAAACAATGCTGCTTGCTCGGCTCTCGCCCTACCTTCAGTCACTTCCCTAGCTTCCCACAAGTGGATGGTGCCTTTTCAGGTGCTGATTCCCAGGTGGGTGGGCTTGTATACATTCTAGGATCCTGTGGGCCGCTCCAACTGAATCTTTTGTGAGACTGGGAGTTTCTCCCGTCAGTGCAATCCTCACAGATTTTTACAGCCAGAGGTTTTGAGGCTTAGTTTCCCACACTGAAACCTTGGGTTGCACAGTCTGTCTCCTGAGTTTCCTCCCAGCTTATCCTCTCGTGAATGTGGGATTTCCCGGTCTGACAGCTATTGTCTTGTAGTGCATCCTTGCTGCTCTGGCTGCCATAAGTGGCAAAGAAACTGGATGTTTTTCTCCCACTTGTTTGAGTCCCATAGGATAATGTTCAGAATGAAAAGAATTCCCCCAGAGTCTGCAAAATGAACAGGTCAATGGAACGCTTAAACATTTGTTCTGGAAGCTGGAAACTGAGATACACACACACACACACACACACACACACACACACACACAGTATCCTTGCATATATATTTATATATATATATAAAGTCCTTGCTTGGCAACCATGTTACTTTCCTGGTGGAACCTCTTGAAGGTGGAGGAATTCTGTGGGCTTTGTTTCTGTTTTCATTTGATTGGTCCATGCAATTTAAAACTCTGGAAATAACTGATTTGAACTCACTGTCTTCCTTTCTTCTACTTTGTGATGGTTAATTATATGTATCAACTTTACTGCACCACAGGACGTCTAGATATCATGTTCACATTATTTCTGGGTGTGTCTGCATGGGTATTTGGAAGAGATTAGCATTTGAAGCAATGAATCAGTATACTGAGTAAAGCAGATATCCCTTCCCAATGTGGTGCCTTATCCAATCCACGGAGGACCTGACTAGAGCAAAAAGGTGGAAGAAGGTAGAGTTCTCTTTCTGTCTGACTGCTGAACAGATATACCTATCTTTTGCCTTTGGTGCTCTTCATACTCAGGCCTTCAGACCCAGCCTAGGATTTACCTTCAAAATACAGCAATGGCTTTTCTGAGTCTGCAGCTTGCAGACAGAATATCACGGGAATGCTTGCCTGCCATAATCAAGTGAGCCAATTTCTCATAATAAATATTACAGTCATGCTCTACATAATGACATTTCACTTAATGATGTACTGCATATATGGAGGCGGCCCCATATAATGGAGCTGAAAATTACTATCATCTAGTGACATCGTAACCATTTTAACACCACAGCACAACACATTCCTCACATGTTTGTGGTGATGCTGGTGTAAACAAACCTACTGTGTTGCCACTCATGTAAAAGTATAGCAGATACAATCATGTCAAGTATGTAATGCTTCACAATGATAACAAATGAGTGCTACTGATTTATGTATATACTGTGCTATACTTTTTATTGTCACTTTATAGTGTGCTCTTCCTACTTATAAGAAAAATTTTGCTGTGAAACTGTATGCCATGTTATGCCAGTAGCAGGCCTCATACACCTTGTGTTTATTGCCTCTCTTGATTGCATCATTTTCTCTTGTGCTTGACTTAATCTCATGCTGTTATATACAGTAACATGCTGTACAGATCTTTACCTAGGAACAACATGCTAGACAATAAAGCCTAGATGATTAGTAGGTTATATCATCTAGGTGTGTGAAAGTGCACCCTATGATGTTTGCACAACAAAATCACCTAGCTATACATATCTCAGAATCTATACCCATCATTGAGTAACCCATGACTATATAGAAATAGATAGATATAGAGATAGAAATAGAGAGAGAGATAAAGATGGAGAGATAGATTCTGTTTCTCTAGAGAAGCCTAATACACCCTCCTAGTCATTTCATAACTATCACCTCCAGTTCCAATTGTCCCCTGAAAGTCTTCTTATCAAAGCCCAGACCACCTCCACATTGCTGATTCCAAGGACCACTTCTCTGCCCCAACTTACCACATGTCTCAGCACCACTTGACACTGTGAACTGTTCCTTCCTTTTTTAAAATATATTTTATTGATTATGCTATTATACTTGTTCCAATATTTCCCCCTTTGCCCTCCTCTGCCCGGTACCTCCATTCCCTCCAGCAATCCCCCCCCTTTAGTTCATGTTCATGGGTCCTGCATGTATGTTCTTTGGCTACTCCATTTCTTATACCATTCTTAACATGCCCCTGTCTATTTTGTACCTACCAATTTGTATTTCTTAATCCCTACACCTTTTCATACACTCTCCCCTTCCCCCTCTCAGCTGATAACCCTCCAAACAATCTCCATATCTATGATTCTGTTCCTGTTCTGATTTTTTGCTTAGTTTGTTTTTTAGATGCAGTCATTGATAGTTATGCATTTGTTGCCATTTTAATGTTCATAGTTTTTATCCTTTTCTTAAATAAGTCCTTTTAACATTTTGTGTGATAATGGCTTGGTGATGATGAGCTCCTTTAGTTTTACCTAGTCTGGGAAGCACTTTATCTGCCCTCAATTCTAAATTGTAGCTTTGCTGGATAGAGTAATCTAGGTTGTAGGTCGTTACTTTTCATCACTTTGAATACTTTTTGCCAGTCTCTTCTAGCCTGCAAAGTTTCTTTTGAGAAATCAGTTGACAGTCTTATGGGAACTCCTTTGTAGGTAACTCTCTGCTTTTCTCTTGCTGCTTTTAAGATTCTTTCTTTATCATTAACCTTTGGCATTTTAACTACGTGTCTTGGTGTGGTCCTCTTTGGGTCCATCTCATTTGAGACTCTCTGTGATTCCTGGACTGGTATGTCCATTTCCTTCACCAAATTAGAGAAGTTTACTTTCATTATTTTTTCAAGCAAGTTTTCAATTTCTTGCTCTTCCTGTTCTCCTTCCAGCACCCCTATGATTCAGATATTTGTACATTTGGAGATGTCCCAGAGGCTCCTTATTCTACTCTCGTTTTTTGGATTCTTTTTTCTTTTAGCTGTTTTTCTTCAGTGGCTTTTTCTTCCTTATGTTCCAAATCATTGATTTGAATCTTGGCTTCATCCCCTCCATTGTTGGTTCCCTGTAGATTTTTCTTTATTTCACTTAACGCAACCTTTATTTCTGCCTGCGTCTTTTTTATGCTGGTGCAGTGCCCATTGATTTCTTTGAGCATCCTGGTAACCAGTGTTTTCAACTGTG
Source organism: Micronycteris hirsuta (assembly GCA_004026765.1). Classification (NCBI taxonomy): domain Eukaryota; kingdom Metazoa; phylum Chordata; class Mammalia; order Chiroptera; family Phyllostomidae; genus Micronycteris; species Micronycteris hirsuta. The sequence continues at coordinate 22,321 of PVJI01004476.1, read as the reverse complement.
CATCTAATAGATTGCTCATCTCCATTTCATTTAGTTCTTTTTCTGGAGTTTTGTTCTGTTCTTTCATTTGGGCCATATTTCTTTGTCTGCTCAATTTGGCAACTTCCCTGTGTTTGTTTCTGTGTATTAGGTAGAGCTTCTTTGAATCCCTGTCTTAATAGTGTGGCTTATTGTAGAAAAGGCACCTGAGCATTGTGTGGGGCCTTAAATAGTTGCAGGAGTGGGGCAACCCATTTCACTGATTTGTGTCTCTGTGTGGAGGAGGGCTCAGAGTGGGGACAATGCTGCTGCCTCTGGAGATTGCCTGGGAGGAAGCTGTCTCCTGGCACTCACTTGATTAGCAGTAACTTCTCTTTCTCCCTTTCTCCCCATATGCCCCTTGTGCCCTTCCAGCTGTTGTCCTGGTGCTGAATCCCAGAGCAGGTATGTCTGTATAAGTCCTAAGTCTGTTTTGGGCCCTTTAAGAGAAGTCTCTTGAGAATCCCACCATTTCTTCTGTCACTCCAGTCCCCACTGGTTTTTGCAGCCAGAAGTTACGAGGACTTACCCTCCTGGTGCTAGAACCATGGGCTATGTGGTCTAGTCTGGGGCTGGGATCCCTCGCTCCTGAGGTACCCCTCCCGATTTTTATCCACCACACATGAATGTGGGACCAACCACCCATTCTGCCATCTCTCCACACCTCTCTGAGCCTCTCTGCGCCTCCACATCTCCATCCCTCCTACCTGTATGGATACATGTGGGTTTTTTTATATCCTTGGTTGTTGGACTTCCATACTGCTCACTATTCTGATGAATCTGGGTGTTATTTGTTTTGTAGTCTAGGTGTAATTTTTGCTGTAGTTGTGGGCAGAGGCAAAACCTGTTTACCTATGCCTCCATCTTGGCCAGAAGTCTGTTCTTTCCTTCTTAAAACTCTCTATTCTGTTGGCCCTCAGGTCCCCTCTACCCTGTCTCTTTTCCTGGTCTCTGGCAATGCCTCAGACTCCTCCAAGGCTTCTCTCTTTTCACCTGCCTCTTAGGTGCTGGTGTCACCAGTGTGGGACTGACTACTCCTCACCTTGCCTCCTACCACACAGGTGGACATATGTCCCCTTAATTGATATCTGGGAAGGCAGGGTGGTCAACCCAACAACTCTGAATAGGTCCTGATGTGGGCCTTGCAGGGAAGATTGGGGTGGGCCACTTGTGTTGAGAGGCAATTCTCCATGACTGTCTTAGGTTTCTGCATGTTCCAGTATCTCTGAATGAATGAATGTATGGCCAAGTTAAGAACACTGGTATAAGGAGACATTTCAGATAGTAAAGATTATAGAAGTCTCCCTCCCAAGAGCCAGTTTAAAGTAATAAAAATAAAGAGATTTGCTTGCATTCCAGGGAAATTGCTCTCTTTGGAAGGGAGAATGGGCAAGTCACTAGCAGCACTATAGAAGATCAGAGTTCCCAAGTTTGGAATTCCTCTCCTGTGATGTACCCCACTGCATGTGCAGATATCATCTAGCTCCCTATTGGTCAAACAAGTTCATAGGGCCAGACCACATTCAAGAAGAGGGGAACAGACTCCACCTCTCGATGTAGGTATGCAAGGTCACATTGCAAGAGAGCATGTCATACTGTAGAGATGGGTTGAGGGAATAGATCCAAGATACTTCCCTGGCTGCTGCTTTTGCTGTGAATAATTAACTGCCTTTGTTTCTGACCCAGATAAACTCTGTCAGTGTCAAGAATGTAGTGGCAGGTTAGATTTTTAAGCTTGCTAGTATGGGAAAATCTTAGACCCTCCAGAGCTACAGACCAAATAGGAGGGAACACTTGCCTTAAAATGTGGGATGGTTTAGGCATGGATTCCCAGCTGAGTCAGGGGGGCAGAAAAGGGGAGATTACTTTTCTGTGTTAGATACCAAGAGCAGTGTTTGGGTGCTCTGTTGCTGTACCCAAACAAACAAAAACAAAAAACACCCTACAACCTAGTAGCTCAATACAACAATTTATTACTTCTCAAAAATCTGGAATAAGTCTCCAACTTCACATGGTGTTTGCTAGGCCTCTGGAATGGCTGGAAGGCCTGAAATGGCTTGACTCACATGGCTAATTGTTAGTGCTAGCTGCTAGTTGAGAAACTCAGCGGGGCTGGTGGCCAGGAACCTTGGTTCTCATCCACAAGGGCCTCTCCATGCGGCTGGTTTGTCTTCCTCACAGTGTTGCAAGAAATATTGTTCCAAGAAAAAGTATTCCTAGAAGTCAAGGTGGAAGTTGCAGATCCATTAAGGTCTAGCCTGGGAAGTTACCTAGCATCCCTTCTGCCACATTCAAAAGAGGTTATAGGACCAGTCCACATTTAGAGGGAGGGACATAGACTGTGACTTTTTATGTAGGAGTTCAAGATCACATTGCAAAAGAACATGTGGAATGGGGGATATTACTAAAACTGTCTTTGGAGGCACCCTATATCACAGAGGGAACATACAGTTGTATTTCTCCAAATGCAGTAAGCCCTGCCAGCAACAGAATCCAGAACAAAGTCCAAACTTCTTAGTCTAGCATTCCAGATGCTCCATGTCTTGGCCCAGCTAGCTTTTAGTTGACCTCATTTGTCTTGTCTGACTCCATAATCCAGCAACAATGTATCTCTTGGAGTTCCCTTACACATAATAAGCTGTTTAACTGACTCCACACTTTAGTCCATAACTGTTTTTTCTGTCTGAAACAACTTGACTTTTTCACCTGATCAAAGACTTACTCATCCTTTAAGATTCAGCTTTGTGTTACCTTTTCTAAGAAGTTTTCCTAACCTCCCTTTTCTCAATGATTGGGCTGGGTGTTTTCACAGCCTGTGTGCTTGCCTCCATCATAGTACTTACCGACCTGTATTGTTATTGTTAATTTGTCTGTCTCCTTCACTTGACTGTGAACTTCTTAGACAGGGATATGTCAGATTCTCTTGGTGTAGTCCTAAATTTGCTTAACTGAATTGAAAGTCTTAGAGTGTCATAGTGAATTCCTCTTTGGCCTAATCTTCCTTAAATAATATGGTACTTCAAATATGCTTAAAATTCACCACTTTCTTTCTGACAAATCTCAAGGCATCCTTGTAACTAAGTACTTGACTAAAAATGGATGTCTTGGTCTACTCAGACTGCCATAACAAAATACAACAGACTGGGTGGCTTAAACTACAAATATTTATTTTCTTCCAGTTCTGGAGGCTAGAAAGTCCAATATCAAGATTCTGGGCATGTTTGGTTCCTGGTAAGAGCCCTTTTCCTGGCTTGCAAACAGCTGCCTTCTCACTGTGTCCTCACATAAGCCTTTCCTCCATGCCTGTTCAAGGAGAGAAGTGAAACCAATCTCTCTGGTGTCTCTTCTGAAAAAGGCACTAATCCCTTCAGACCAAGGGCCCATCCTAATGATCCAATCACTACCCAAAGTCCTCATATCCAAATATCATCAATTGAGGGTTAGAACTTCAACATATGAATTAAAGGAGGGGAGACACAAACATTTGGTCTATAATAGTGGGTATAATATTTGACTTAAAAATTTTAGGAAACCAGAACCCTGCAGAAGGTAGGTTTCCAGTATGTCTAGGGATCTTCTTCTCTTCCTTCTTCTTAGCTCTCTGTATCCTGTTGCCTTTTCACTGCAGGCTCACCTCCTCTTGTGTGTAAGGTGGCTGCTGGGGCTCTAGGCATCACATCGTCAAAGTTCAGTATGAACCTATTAAGCTGGTAGGGCAGTATGGGTCTAGGATGGGAAATGTCTCCATGGTCTGCCTTTTATAAGGGTCATAAGTCTGCTGTCTATACCCAGAGCAATCATAGGAGAAGGGGATTAGTCATGATTTCTAAGAAAATCAGGGGTGAGGTGGCAGGGAATGAACTCTGGAAATAAATAGGGAAATTAAGTCTAGTCCAGCATTAGATATAGGCTTGATTTTCATAGCATTGATTTAACCAACAGAAGTTAAATGTTAGTCTTAATATAAACCAAGGGCGGTAGTTCCCAGGGCGGCATCAGAACACTTGGTTGCCCTACAGATGGCAGGGAGGTGGGTTTTGTGGGAGAGGAGTAACGGGGTGGGGAAAAATTGCTAAAATGTATGGCATTTCTACTGCCAGGACATGTCAAGACCAGGGATCCCCAGGGGCCTGAGCTTTCCCACTTCAAAACTATTCTGTTATTCTAAAACTATTGAGGGAAAACATTTTTAATTCTTGAAATTCTCTGAACTTTTTTTTAAACTTGTATCTCCATAGTCAATCTGTTAGTTTCCCGAGCAAAGCACGTCTGCATCATCCGTCTGTAGATTTCGGCCCCAAGAGGTTTGGGCGGTGTCCAAGTTTCTGAAGCCAGAGGGTCTCTACACCCAGTTCCAGTTTTGCGGGCGAGCCCAGGTGGGCTTAGGCAGGTTGGCGGGGGCGGGAAGGGCGCGGTAGCAACTAGGTTCCGAGCCCTAGACGCCCGCGCCGCGCCCAGCTTCAGAACCCGCCACTCCTCCCCTCCTCACGCCCGCGCGCGCGCGGCCTTGTGGGTAACGCGGGGCCGCCAGGTGACAGCTAATGGCGGCGACCGCCTAAGCCGGCTGGCGGCAGATCGGGCCGCAGGAGGCACGCGGTGGGGCCTTCCCGGCGCCAATCTGTTCCCAACTGCAGCTTCCCCGCGGTGGCAGCGGTCTCGCCGCACCATGGACCGGCCGGCGGCGGCGGCGGCGGCGGCAGCGGGCAGCGAGGGCGCCGGGGGCCCGGGCCCGGGCCCGGGACCGGCGGGGGGCTGGAGGCCCCCTCGGGTCCCGGGGGTCCCGGCCGCCGGCTCCCGGCAGCCGAGCGTGGAGACCTTGGACAGGTAAGCGGGGCCCGGCCCGCCGAGGCCTCCCGCGACCTGACTCCCGAGGGCCCCCGGTTAGCCTCAGCCGCCCCCTCTGCGCGCGCCAGTGGGAAGCCCGTGTGTGCTGACCCCTTCCTTAGCCCTCTACCGGGCCCCCCACCTCTGGAATCTCCGAACCCCCTCCCAACATTCCCGGCCCCTCACCTGGCTCACTTCCGCCTTTCGCGCTGAAGCTCCCTACACCCGTGAGGGGCTTTGCAGAAGTCGAACCATTTCCAGTTCCACCTCCTACTGCGTCTGGGCTGACATTGCTCCAGCCACAAATCACTGGGGAAGACTTTTCACCCCGGCTCTCTTTTTGTAGAGTGACCTTGCCTCCAGTAGTTTAAAGACCAACATATCTCAACAGCGCTATGCTTGGGGTCTTTGATGTTGGGGTTGGGAGTGCAGACTAGGAGGCGGAACCCGGCAGGTGTCCCAGCTGGTTCACATGGAGACAAAGATACTCTGATTTGAAAAATTGGGATGGAAAATGGCCATACTGCTCCTGATGCAAAACAAAGTCTTTTACTTTCAGTTCTCCACCCTTGAAAGGAACCGGTTTGTTGTTTTCGTGAACACAGGAGCCTCCTGCTTCTTACAGTTTCAAAACTAAGATTCATTCCTTAGAAGCATAAACTGACCTTGTCCAACTGGGAGGGCCACCCTAATGCCCCCAGTGCAAGGAAGGGGTTATCCCACCTCCAGAATATCCAGTATTACCACCTCTTGGTCATTTCACTAACAACAGAGTGCAGTTAGGCAAGAGAGACAGCTCCATGAGGTTCAGATGTTCATTCTTGCCTGGCTTAGTCACACTACCAAACAGAACTTTACGGACTTTCCAAAGGCATGGGAACAAGAAACACTTCCTTTGTTTCTACCCCAGTGTAATCATAGTGCATTTGAATACGTTCATCGCCCAACTTACCAGCTTCATTGAAAATTAAACACAGCTAAGACAGAACTTTAGAATGGCCAGAATTGCACTCATGGATACTCTGTGATGTCTGAGGGCTTGGAGAGTCAGAGAATATTTGCTCTCTCATAATCAAGTGGAGAAGACAAACCAGCAGTTTAAACTGAATGTGATAAATGCTAGGGTAGGGTGAACATAGAAGCACTCTGTATGGGTTATGTGTGGGAATCATCTGAGAAGCTTTTTTAAAAGAACTCTACATGGCCAGGTGCCACTCCTGAGGCTTCTGAGTCAGGAGGTTTGGTGAGAGGCCCAGGAATTAGTAGTTTCTGAAAATCTTGCATCCTCAGTTGTGATACACTACATTGTGGGTATACGGAAGTGGGGTACTTGATTTATTTGTTAGTGGTCACAGGATTGATGAGTATGGGCAGTAAGTGAGAGTCTCCGAGGAAGCTGACATTTGAACTAAATGGTGAATAATGAGAAGTTAGCCAGAGGACAGGGTGCGGAGGGCTTTGGGGTCATAGGAGTGGAATGTGCAGTCACACGGGTGGTGCTGGATAAGGGGAACTGGTAAAGGAAAATTCTTGAGGGAAGGCAGGTGCCAGATCTTGAATGGGCATGTGTGCCTTCCTAGGGAATTATGCCTTTATCCTGTGGCACAATGCTTCTGGGGGTATGGTTCTGTATAACCTGCCACAGAATCACCTCCAGTGCTTGAATCAAATTCAGATTCTTAGGTTCCGTCCTAAATCTAGTCCATCTGCTTCTGAGGTGGAGCCTGGAATTCTGCATTTTAAACAATGACCTGTGCTACATGAGGTGGGCTATGTGGTCTCATTTGCCTAAAATGGTACTGGTTTACCAGTTGGGCCACTGTAATTATTTTTTTAAAAGATTTTATTTACTTTTAGAGAGAAGGGAAGGGAAGGAGAGGGAGAGAAACAGCAATGTGTGGTTGCCTCTCGCACACCCCCCACTGGGGACCTGTCCTATAACCCAGGCAGGTGCCCTGACTGGGAATTGAACCTGTGACCCTTTGGTTTGCAGGCCCGTGCTCAGTCCACTGAGCTACACCAGCCAGGGCTGGTGTAATTATTAATAGCGTTCTCCTTCAACTCACAATAATGCCTTGGTTTGGATGAGAAGTTATGTGGTCATCCTAGTTGTAGGGACCACAGAAGGATTTCCATCAGGTGAGCTACAGGATGGGACTGATATTTGAGAATGATTGCTCTACAGTAATGTGGTGAATGGACTGGAATGGGGAATCATATGTAGCAGATTATGGAAATGCTAATCACTCACTCTCAGGCCCTGTGTTGCGCTGAAGGTATAGCAGGAAACAGACACAAAGTCTTGCCCTTGGGGCATATGTTCAGTGAGAAAAAGACAAAAAACAAGTGAAATGTGTTTTCTGTCAGATGGTGATAAGTGCTAGAGGGGAAAAGTAAGTTGGGAAAGGGATGGGAAGTGTTGGGGATATGTACTTGGAGAGTGGTTGGAATCTTATGTAGGGTGGTCACGAAAAGCCTAGCTGAGAAAGTAACATTTGAGTAATGCCCCTAAAGAAGTGAGGGGTTCAGTCATACAGATGTCTGGGATGATTGCATTGTAGGCAGAACCCTGTGCACCCTGGGGTGCGAGTTTGAGCAAAGTGTTCAAGCGTCAGCAAGGAGACCAGTGTCAGTTGTGGGCAGGGGGCTAGGGAGAGAGCAATAGGGGACGAGGGACAGTGGGGTCACAGGGGCAGATGGTGGAGAGTCATGGGGAGCCATTGGAGGTCTTGGAGCAGAGGAGTGACATAATCTGATGTAGATTTCAGTAAGATCTCCATGGCTGCTCTGTGGACAACAGTCTGAAAGGGGAAGGGGTTGAAGCAGAGAGACTAGCAGGCAGGAGGCTAATGCAATCATGCAAGTGAGAGAGGATAATGGTTTAAAATGTAGCAGTGGAGTGGAGGAAGGAGAAGTGGTCAGATTTGGGATACAGTTTGAAGAAAACATCCAGGGTAGAGCCAATAGGGTTTGCTGAAGATTGGTTGTTGGGTAAGATAGAAGAAGAATCGAGGACAACCCCAAGGTTTTTGGCTTGTAGGAAGTGGTTTTGTTGAGATGGAGAAGGCTCTAAGTGAAGCGTTTTAGGAGACTGGCAGCCTGTCAGCTGTATATGTATCAGTTGTGAGACACCAGTTGTATGTCCTAGAGGCAGTTGGTTTATATGAACCTGGAGATTTGGGAGTTATCCATGTATAGATGAAGCTTAAATTCACGAGGCAGAAGAGCACAGAATAATGATGGGTGTCCGAAAAGAAAACTGGAATAGGAATTGAGCAAGGTGAATTCTCATGATATGTGAGAGTGAAATGTGGGGTGGGCTCCAGTGTAAATCCCAGCTTTCAGGTCCAGGAGGGGGTGCTGGGCAACTAGTTGTGCTTTTCCCTGATTTAGAAAACATGGGGCAGATGCTGGTTCAGAATCGGTTGAGTTGGCAGGGTCTCTGGGACCAACCAGTGGAGATGTCTCCTAGGATTATGGGCATCTGAATGCAGAGGGAGAGTCCAGATTGGAGAAACAGCTGGGTGGCCCCCGAGTGGTTGTTGATACCTGGCATGTAGAGGGAAATTTTACAGACTACAGAGAAGACATGGTGGAGAGGAGACAGGTCCTCCCTTCTCAGGTCTATCATTCATAGTTCTGATGCACACTCTTAAGAGTGACGGTGAGCGTGGAACCTGGCTTTCTGGATGGGGTTCAGTCCCACCCTGTGGACTGTGGGGCTCTCCTCTCTCTTTTGAATATTGTACTTTTCTTAATGATGTCAAAGCTGTGGTCCTGCAAGAGGATGTGGCTTGCTCAAGATCACAGAGCTAGCAAGTGACAGAAACAGGACTCAATCCAGGCCTCCTGGCTATCTGCCTTCTAAACCCTGCTGTGTATAACTTTGTTGGCTAGGATGCTTTTGGTTGCAGATAACAAAACACAAAGCATTCTAGCTTAAGCCAGAAAGGAACTATCTTGGTGCACATGGCCATCACAACATTTGGAGCCAGAGTTGCAAACAGTGTTGTCAGGGAACACCCCATCTGTTATTTTTTTCTTGTCTTACTCTTTATCTTTGTGGGTTTCTCAAGGTGGATGGGGTGAGGAGTGGCCTTCAAGGGGCTGGGGTGGATCCACACTACCCAGGGTCTAAGAGAAAAGGTTTTGATTGGCCCAGCCTGGGTCACTTCCTACAAGTGGGGTCAGGAGGAGCAAGGGGTCAGGTACTCCCCTTCCCCCTCTCCCACAGAGGCCTATGAAATGGGGGGTATTGTTCGAAACAGTAGAGAGAGTTGTCCTTATCAGAAGAAGGGGGAAAGGATGCTGAGAAAATAATAAAAACAGGTCATCCATGGTGGGTAAGTGGGCAAGTTCCTACTATTAGATTTGCAATCAGGGGTTGGTGCTGGCAGAGAAAAAGGCCACATGATGAGAAAAATATGCTATAATTGGGCAATAAACGTGACTTAGCCTTTGAAAAAGGAGACAAATCCTTCCCTTTTCCCTCATCCTTCCTCTTAGTTAGAAATTGTGGCAGCCCTGGCTGGTGTGGCTCAGTGGAGAACCAAAGGGTCGCTGGTTCGATTCCCAGTCAGGGCACATGCCTGGGTTGTGGGCCATGTCCCCGGTATGTAGTGCACAAGAGGCAACCCACACATTGATGTTTCTCTCCCTCTCTTTCTCTCTCCTTTCCCCTCTCTCTAAAAATAAATAAATAAAATATTTTAAAAAAACCCATGCTCATATCTTTAAAAAAAAAGAAATTGTGGCAAATGAATTCTTTTTTTAAATATATTTTATTGATTATGCTACTACAGTTGTCCTATTCCCCCCCTTTATTTCCGTCTGCCCTGCACACCCCCTCCCACCTGCATTCCCACCCTTTAGTTCATGTCCATGGGTTGTACATATAAGTCCTTTGGCTTCTCCATTTCCCATACTATTTTTAACCTGCCCCTATCTATTTTCTAACTACCAGTTATGCTACTTATTCTCTGTACCTTTTTCCCCTCTCTCCCCTTCCTGTTCCCCCACTGATAACCCTCTGTGTGATCTCCATTTCTGTGATTCTGTTCCTGTTCTAGTTGTTTGCTTAGTTTGTTTTTGTTTTCTTTTAGGTTCAGTTGTTAATAGCTGTGAGTCTGTTGTCATTTTATTGCTCGTATTTTTTATCTTCTTTTTCTTAGATAAGTCCCTTTAACATTTCATATACTAAGGGCTGGGTGATGATGAACTCCTTTAACTTGACCTTATCTGGGAAGCACGTTATCTGCCCTTCCATTCTAAATGATAGCTTTGCTGGATGGAGTAATCTTGGATGTAGGTCCTTGCCTTTCATGACTTGGTATACTTCTCTCCAGCCCCTTCTTGCCTGAAAGGTCTCTTTTGAGAAATCAGCTGACAGTCTTACGGGAATTCCTTTGTAGGTAACTGTCCCCTTTTCTCTTGCTGCTTTTAAGATCTCTACTTATCTTTAATCTTGGGCAATGTCATTATGATGTGCCTTGGTGTGTTCCTCCTTCGGTCCAACTTCTTTGGGACTCTCTGAGCTTCCTGGACTTCCTGAAAGTCTATTTCCTTTGTGAGATTGGGGAAGTTATCCTTCATTATTTTTTCAAATAAGTTTTCAATTTCTTGCACTTCCTTTTCTCCTTCTGGCACCCCTATGATTCGGTTGGAACATTTAAAGATGTCCTGGAGGTTCCTAAGCCTCTCCTCATTTTTTTTTACATTCCTGTTTCTTCATTCTCTTCTGGCTGAATGTTTCTTTCTACCTTCTGCGCCAAACCGTTGATTTGAGTCCTGGTTTCCTTCCAGTCACTGTTGGTTCCCTATATGTTTTCCTTTATTTCACTATTCATAGCCTTCATTTTTCCCTCTAATTTTGACCATATTCAACCAAGTCTGTGAACATCCTGATTACCAGTGTTTTGAACTGTGCATCTGATAGGTTGGCTATTTCTTCATCGCTTAGTTGTTTTTTTCTGGAGCTTTGATCTGTTCTTTCATTTGGGCTTTTTTTTTTTTTGTCTCAGAGAGCCTGTTACATAGTAAGGGGCTGAGCCTTGGGTGTTCACCAGGGCGGGGTAACCCGCATAGTTGTGTTGTGACATTGTATGCTGGGGAGGGGTCTGAGAGGGAACAATGCCACTTGCCCTGCTCTCTGCTGGTTTTCAGTCACTTCCTCTGCAACACCAAATCAAATTGGGCCCTTCTGTGACGATTCCTGAGTGGGTGGGTTTGTGTACGTTCTAGGACCCTGTAGGTCTCTCCAATGAAATCTCCTGTGAGGCTGAGATTTCTCCCGCTACCGCCTCAATCCCCACAGGTGTTTTCAGTCAGAGGTTTTAAGGCTTTATTTCCCCAAACTGGAACCCTGGGTTGTGCCATCTGTCTCGCTCCCTAGTTGTTCCTCCCTGTTTATCCACACGCAAATGTGGGACTGCCCGGTCTGCAAGCTGCCACCTTGCCTGCTCCACCAGCCACTGCCTTGCCCTCCCCGGTCCTCCAGCCACCGCCACCTTGCCGTAGGTTCTTTCCACCCAGCTGCCCATCTCCGCTCCTCCTACCGGTCTGGATGAGTGTTTCTTCTTTAACTCCTTGGTTTTCGGAATTCCATACAGTTCAATTATCTGTCAGTTCTGGTTGTTTTTTGTTTTTAAATTTGTTGTTGTCCTTCTTTTGGTTGTGCGAGGAGGTACAGTGTGTCTACCTATGCCACCATCTTGGCCCAAAGTCTGGAATTCTTGATGTATCATAGGAACGTCTGCCCATTCAGCAAATGTTTTTACTTATATTTTTCAGTCCCATAGATAACCACTGAGCTGTCTTGGTCAGAGACTGAAATTTAGATCACTAGTAGAGAACACCAAATATCTTTATTTTACATTTTAGACTATTTTACATACTGCCTAGGGAATCTAGGTTTTTCTAACTTCCTAATACATGAATGTGGATTTAATTAGTGATGAAATTTTTTTAAAGCCTGGAACATTCGTTACAGTGAAAGCTACCTGCAACATAAACTTTAGTAAGCATCTTTTACACTTTTGCTTGATTTCTTCAGTGCTTTGACCAGATGAGAGAGAAACCTTGTCTCTAGGGGCCAGTTTTTAATTCCCTCTCTGACTAGTTTGCTTATGTGGTCCTTAAAGTCTGGAGAGCACAGCCTGACCACTTACCAGTCATGTGACTTTGGTCAAACACTATAATCTCAGTTTTCTCATCTGTAATATGGATCACCGTGAGGCTGGGTTGAGGCTGTGTTTTTGGAAATGTGTTGAATACTTTGGAGCACCATACAAGTGGAAGGTGCCATTTTCATTGCATTGCACTGTTCTCATATGAGGCAGTGGCTAGTATCTGTGGTCCTGGCCTCTATTTTGCTCTCTAGCTCAGTCAGTTGGCTGCTACTGATTGTGCCATGTCTGGCAGGATAGCCCTTATAGAGCTGGAGGCAGTCTTGCTACTTTCTGACTGGGCATATCTCCTTTGCACCTCAGTTTTCTCATCTTAGATACAAGTTGGTTATTCCCTGTTCTGTCTTCTTATCACACTGTGGTTGTGAGGTTCTGATATAATAACAGACCAGAAGAGCCTTTTCTGAGTCATCAAAACCCTTATAGAAATGTGAGATAACATTATTACTAGACACAGGATGCCATTTTTCTATTCTGTTCTTTTAAAAAATCACATAATCAACTTTGCTCTGTTAAGAATCACTTTTATTCACTCAAAATCACATTATTTCCTAGATTTAAAACTACCTACATGAAACTGATTGAATGTTTGAAAAGCATATGATGTAAGATAAATATTTCACTTTAGAATTAATTTTCTGTATACATCACATTAAGAATACAGGGGTTGGCAAAAGTAGATTTACAGTTTTCATATGGAAAATAATACAATAATAAATAATACAAGAATGAACTGTTCCGGGTACTTACAACTGTAAACCTCCTTTTGCCCATCCCTGTAATTCTAAGGGTAAAATTTCATCAAATGATAGGGAATAACTTGCTAGAATCTTAAACTTAAATATAAATTAATGATTTATTTAAAATAAATCTGGAAGCTACTCTTACATCCTAGTTGTTAGTCAGTATTTCAGTTCTTTTTATTTTTTAAAAGATTTTATTTACTTATTTTTAGAGAGCGAGGAAGGGAGGGAGAAAGAGAGGGAGAGAAACATCAATGTGTGGTTGCCTCTTGTGTGCCCCCTACTGGGGAGTTGGCCTGCAACCCATGCATGTGCCCTGACTGGGAATTGAACCCATGACACTTTGGTTCACAGGCCAGTGCTTAATCCACTGAGCCACACCAGCCAGGGCCAGTATTTCAGTTTTTATATTAAATGTAAAGGTAACTAAATAGTCTAATACAAGTTTGTCTGAAAATAGAAATGTACTTATATCCCTGGTCAGTGCTCATTTTTCTTACCAAGAGCCTGTATCTTAAAATATTTTAATCACACTATTTCTTTTAGTCCCACAGGATCACATGTTGAATGGTGTAAACAGCTTATAGCTGCCACAATTTCTAGCCAGATATCAGGTTCAGTGACATCAGAAAATGTATCCAGAGATTACAAGGTAAGTGGCATTGAGTCCTTAATTCATTTGCAATATGCTAAATAGCCAAGAAGCTTTGCAGTTTTAATTGGAGTAAGACTTTGGCCCCTTGTTGCTGGACAGCCATTTGGTTGGGAATAAAGCTGAAAAGTTCTCAGGAACATTAGAATTTTACCAGGATCTAGTACATGTGGTCATAATTCTGTAATTAAGTAGAAAAGCTGTCTTTAGATTATAATCATTCTTTTAAAAATTCAGTTTCACTTTTTGATTTATTATATATTTTATGATATATTTTATATTTTATTATAATAAATACTTATATCTTCTTTGTTAATATTCTGAATTTCAGAAAATGTCTGATGTACAGTGTTTTTCTAACATCATAATTTGTTACTGTATTTAGATACTACCTATGAGTATTCAGCATTAACATATGATAACAGAATGTAAAAATTTTTCAAAATCTCAAGAATATTTTATGGGCCGCCTGATTTTTGTAGTCCTTATTGAATTAACAGATATCTTTTTGCTTATTTTAAAAGTTGGATTACCTGTTTATTCTAAAGTTAAAGAGTGGAAAGCTCCTAGTCAGCAGAGAGGGGCTGTGGTTTCTTAGCATGATCATGGAACTTAGCAGGTGCTCAATAAATAGTTGTTGAATCAATTAACAAATAAAAAACTTGGGTGCTCCATCTTTTAGGCTAAATATTAATTTTGTGTTAATGTCAATAAACTATTGACAGGTACATTAAATGAAACCATGTTTACATTTTAATTGTAATGTTTGCTTGAAGTGAGGTTTCCAGATATTATAGTCATTTTTGCTTGCCCAGTAAGAGATAATTGATTTTCACACATATGTGCTAATTACATTCAGTATTCCAGACTACTCTCAGTCAACAGTCTCTCAGAATCATGGTCCTTGCCAGGCATCAAGTCTTACAAACAAAGAACTACAATAAAGATCCTAATTTATTTCTAATGGCTGCTCCTTGTTTAAGTGCACTGGCATAAGTTCCTCTTTAGCTCATAACGTAACAAGTGCAGAGACTGACTCAAGAAGCTATGTAATTGAGATTTGGCTGTCATGCTGTACTTGCTTCATCCAAACTGTTGGATGCTTTTGATTACACCTATTGAAGAAAAGCATGGCCGTACATTAATAGAAATTGGATGATCTGCCCAGCCAGAAGAGTGACAGTATATTCCTTAATAGGTTTCCATGCTATTTGGTTTTCATGTTTGCACACATAGGAGCAGCTGGGGGTCCCGGTCCCCAAAACCCTGCTGGGCAATATGCCACCTCCAGGTAGGAGAAACATCTGCTGCATCACCAATGCCTGAATAGCTGGTTACTGAGCAGCTACTGACCCCATTGGTCCCAGTTGCCCTATTGCCCCTACTTTAGTTGGAGAAGTGCCCCACTAAGTGGAGAGGCTCAAGGACCCATATTAGCAGAGAATAGCTTTCAATCCTTGGAGTGATTTTCTGTATGAACAATTATGAGTTAACTGTAATGTTTTCATTTGGTTGAATTTTAGTGCCGTGTGGATTCTATAAAAGATTGAATATTGACTGTGTGCATAGCTTTCTAACCTCTACGTTAATAGATCAGTCTTAGTCTGTACTTAAACATGAAGTAACTAAGTTAATTTTCCATTTTAGTCTGTTTACAAATTTTGCATAATACAATTGGCTCATATTGGAATGGTTTAACAGATGGTATTCATAAAAAATAAGGCTTTTCTATATTTTGTAAATTGAATTTTAAGTATCTACATTAGATCATAGCTAAAGCCTGTAATGAATTATTGTAAAACAGTATGCCTTATAATTGTCTTTGTTATATTTGTCCTGTAGCCAAGTCTGCAAAGTTGGCATTAAATTTATTATTCAGGAATTATGTATTTTTCAAGGAGAAAACATACGCTGATTTTTAGTTTTTTAAAATAATATTTTTATTCTGAACCACAAGGATAGTTTTATATGCTACTTATAAAGTAGTTCTTAAAATCAGTGTAACCAAGATGGGCCTTTGTGACACCTTGGAGCCACTGCATGGGGTTTTCCCTAAAGGTCCAGATACAATTTCTTGAGGATTTAATTTGTAGTCATCAGTCAGTAATATTTGAAATGATCTATCATGCAAATATCTTATCTGAAATACATGCTCAACTTGGGGGTTAATTTATTATAGCTTAAACTCAAAGTCTGTAATTAAATGGGAACAGATATTTATATGGAACAGAGTGCTTGTATCTTGATTTGAAATACTAATTGTCTTCTGAGTTATAGGCTGCTGAGAGTGGTTCCACATCATCATCCTCATTTAACCTAGTAGCACCTATAGGACTCTATGGTTTTGTAATACTTCTTCACATATCATCCATTTAAGCCTTAAAACAACTCAGCGAGGTACCTTTTATTATAATCATCATTGAACAGATGAGGAAATCAAGCCTCAGAAAAGTTACTTGACTTGCTTAATATCATGCAGTCAGAACTGGGATTTGAACCCAAGTAATCATACTGAAAAGCTAGAGTGAGTTTTAAAATTTGCTTCCTGTCCCACCCACCATCTTTAAAGATGTGGCCCTTGGGTCTTCTTACATCAGTATTCACTGGAGTGCCTGCAAAAATGCAGCTTCCTTGGACCCCATCCTGCTCAGTGAATCAGAATCTCTGAAGGCAGCCAACTCAGTGCTTCATATCTTTCTTATATATACTAAAATTGGAAAAGCTAGATTTCTGAGGCTTAGATCTGTTGAAATTGGTGATGAGACGATACACTTCTGCTATATACCCATAAATCTAAATAATTACCAACTTATGCTAGATTTTGGGCAATGTTTATTTTATTATTTTCTCATATCATAAATTGACAGCTCAGGACCAGATCACCCAGAGTGTGCCAAGAATAGCACTGATATCACATGAGATGAGTTTAGATAGTATGTCTATGGACATGTTTTAACAGTTATATAATTATTTTAATGAGTCTTAGAAAAACTAGCACATCAGACTCATCTTCCCAGTTAAAAAGTTTGTCCTAGAGGGTTGGAACTTTATAGTCTGTTTTGTTCACCACCACTGGGCCTCCAGTATCTAAAACAGTACCTGGTACCAGCAGGTGCTCAATAAATGTTTACTGGGTACATGAATGTGTGGTGTGTATACAGCAGGTATTTGATAAATGTTTGTCAGACAGGCAGATGGCAGTGAACAGAGATGAGTTTCTGGGAATGGTTCAAGAACCAGAAGAAGCTGGGCACCCTGAGACACTTATAAGATGGAGACAGAAGTGACATTTTTGACGGAGGATGTTGGGCTTGAGGTTGCTGAGGCTGAACCCTCACCAAGTGATGCTGGTATGAACAGGGCACCATTTTGACAAAAAGCAAGCACTGACGATTTGAGCCAGGCACTTCTGGAGGACTGGGCTAGATTAGATGAAATAATACAGCTAAGGATTGTACTGAAATGTTCTTAGGAAATATTAGAAGTGACACAGTTGATTGGTTTCCATTGCTAGGAAAGTAGAACTAGGCTAGGAAGAGCCAACATGATGGAATAGTACAAACGGTACTGGTTAGCTTTGTGACTTTTTATAACCTCTGACAGTCAGTTTCCTTGTCTGTCGTGAATTCTGGCCAGCAGGATTCGTATGCCATGGCTGCGTGTAAATAATTTTACACGTAATTTTATAATGGACTAGAAATTCCGGGACCACGCGTCCCCTCCATTATGATCTTGGAGAGGCCTTGAGCCTTGGGTCCAGGGGTTTTTATTGATGATTGCTGGGACATTACCTCAGAATGGTATTCATTAACTATGCATAGATTGTAGATTCACTTTAGGTGGTAGACAGCCTGGAAGGTACATTGAAAGGGTTAGGTAAAGACAAGAGGTATGGCTGGACTTTGAAAGGATTAGCTTCGGTCTAAGGAAGCTAGTTAAGCATTAGCATTTGTTCTTCTGATCAAGGGAGAGAGACTCAGCAAGGCAGTAAATCTTAAGAAATATCTTAGCCAAATTTCCCTTCAAAGAATTCCTTTCCACGGACATGGATTGCACATGCTGACTCGGGAGTTTTCTTTTTCCACGTGGAGCCTTGCTCACACATGATCCCAGAGCTACGCTTTTCCATGCGTGGGAAAAGAATCTCTACACTTTTCTGTAAGGAAAAGAGAGTTTGGATTAGATTGTAAGTCTCTAAATTCCTTTATTTCTAGAACATTCTTCAACTCTGTTTTGTCCAAAAGGATTTGATTCTGGCTAGCTTTCAGGAATTAGGGCATTGGAATTTTAATATAATCATCCTGCCTCTGGCTCCATCATCATTATCGTAAGCTCTCTGTACTTCCCCTCTCTTCATCCATGCACACTTTGTAGTTAGATCTCTTCTTTAAATATTCTAAAGAAAAAGGAAAAATGAAGAGGGTCCTGTACTAAGTTTAACCATTTAACAGATTAGTACAGTGATTAAACTCTGGATCCTCAACAAACATTTCCTGAAGGGCTTTGGAGGGAAATGGAATGCAGTGTATGGAGAAGGCTTCATTATGCTTGAACTGTGTGTGTGTGTGTGTGTGTGTGTGTATTCAGTCCTCACATATGATATGTTATATTGATTTGAGACAGACAGAGACAGACAGACAGACAAACATCAATGAGAGAGAAACATTGATCTGTTGCCTCCCATATGCACCCTGACTGGGAATTGAACCCTAAACCTTCTGGTGCATGGGACAATCCTGCAAACACCTGAGCCACCTGGCCAGGGCTAATATTTCTTTTTTCTTTAAATTTATTTTATTGGCCCTGGCTGGTGTAGCTCAATGGATTGAGCATGGGCTGGGATCCAAAGGGTTGCCAGTTTGATCCCCAGTCAGGGCACATGCCTGGGTTGCAGGCCAGGTCCCCAGTGGGGGCCACGTGAGAGGCAAGAGGCTTACCAAGACAAAACAATATGGCCCAAATGAAAGAACAGATCAAAGCTCCAGAAAAAATACAACTAAGCGATGGGGAGATAGCCAACCTATCAGATGTAGAGTTCAAAACACTGGTAATCAAGCCCTGGCTGGTGTGGCTCAGTGGATTGAGCGCCGGCCTACAAACCAAAGGGTCACTGGTTTGATTCCCAGTCAGGGCACATGCCTGGGTTGTGGGCCATGTCCCCAGTATGTGGTGCAGGAGATGCATCCACACACTGATATTTTTCTCCCTCTCTTTCTCCTTCCCTTCCCTCTCTCTGAAAATAAATAAATTCTTTAAAAAAACCCACTGGTAATCAAGATCCTCACAGAAATGGTTGAGTATGGTCGCAAAATAGAGGAAAAAGTGAAGGCTATGAAAAGCAAAATAAAGGAAAATGTACAGGGAACCAAGAGTGAAGGGAAGGAAATTGGGACTCAAATCTGTGGCTTGGTACAGAAGGAAGAAATAAATATACAACTAGAAGAGAATGAAGAAACAAGAATTCAGAAAATGAGGAGAGGCTTAGGAACCTCCAGGACAACTTTAAATGTTCCAACATATGAATCATAGTGGTGCCAGCAGGAGAAGAGGAAGAGCAATGCATTGAAAACGTATTTGAAAACATAATGAAGGAGAACTCCCCAATCTGGCAAAGGAAGTAGACTTCCAGGAAGTCCAGGAAGCTCAGAGAGTCCCAAAGAAGTTGGGCCCAAGGAAGAACACACCAAGGCACATCATAATTACATTACCCAAGGTTAAAGATCAGCAGAGAATCTTAAAAGCAGCAAGAGGAAAGGAGAGAGTTACCTACAAAGTATTTCCCATAAGACTGTCAGCTGATTTCTCAAAAGTAACTTTACAGGCAAGAAGGGGCTGGAAAGAAGCATTGTTAAGTCATGAAAGGCAAGGACCTACATCCAACATGAATCTATCCAGCAAAGCTATCATTTAGAATGGAAGGGCAGATAAAGTGCTTCCTAGATAAGGTCAAGTTAAAAGAGCTCATCATCACCCAGCCCTTATTATATGAAATGTTAAAGGTATTTATATAAGGAATGGAGGGATATCAACAGGGGAGTGGGAAGGAGAGAGAGGAGGAAAAAGTACAGAGAATACGTAGCATGAGTGGTAGGTAGAAAACAGACAGGGGGAGGTTAAGAATAGTATAGGAAATGTAGAAGCCAAAGAACTTATGTGTATGACCCATGGACAAAAACTAAAGGTCAGGGAATGGGGGTGGGTGGGGCAGAGGATAATAAAGGGAGGAAAATGGTACAACTGTAATAGCATAATCAATAAAATATATTTTTAAAAGTTTCAATAAAGAAATATGAGATAAAGAAGAACAAGGTGGAAATTTTTAAACTGAAAAATATAACAAAAAAAAGTCACTATATGGGTTCAAGAGTAGAATAGAGAGGACAGAGAGAAGGGAATTACACTGGGTACAAAACACCACTCCCAAAAGATCATGGACTGTATGTTCTCATTTATAAAACAGTGTTTAATGACAAAATTATAGAAATGGAGAACAGATTAGTGGCTAACAGGGGCTAAGAAAGGAAGGGGCAGGGCGAAAGTAGATGTGGCTAGAAAAGACAACATTTGGGTCTTGTGGTGATGAAATTGTTCTGTATCTTGACTGTGTTAGTATCTGTATCCTAGTTCTGATGTGGTAATATAGTTTTGTAGTATACTACTATTGGGGAAGTCAGATGACATGGCACATGGTATGGCATCTCTCTGTATTGCATGTGAAATAAACTTGGATTAACCTTTCTAAAAACTCATGCTATATCAGAAGTATGATTTAAATGAAACATACAGTAATGCTATGATATGTAAAAACAAACACAAAAGGAGTGTATTGTAATTGCTGAGCACCATTTCACTTCTATAAATGTGATGTGAGCACCTATTATTTTCAAGGGGGGGGACTGGGATGCATAGAATTCATAGTAGGGGGAAGAAACCCCAGAAAATATGGTACAAAGTGGATTGTGGTGGCATTAAAAGGACAAATAAACAAGGTATGGTGAGAGGAGGGGAGGGAAAAGAGGATGACATAATGGGCATTAGGTGTAAGGGACTTTATAAGCTTCCTCTAGAAGGTGAAGAGGTTTAGATGGGGCCTTTTCCAGGTTAAGAGCATGGATGCTAAAACCAGCAAGCTTAGATTTGAATTTCCCACTCTACTGTTGTTGGCTCTATGACCTTGGGTAAGTTACTTCACCTCTTGCTGCCTTTGTTTCCTCATTTGTCATAAGGGAATGATAGTAGAAGCTCCTTCCCTGGTGGCTGGGAGGGTTGAGCTAACACCTAAAGCATTTACCACAGTGCCTGACATACAGTGGACCTTGTTGGTATTTGTATTACTGATATTGGCTGGGTTTAAGAACTTTCTGAAATAACTTTCAGACTGTTGGGGATTTAGGGCTGTCAACTGTTGCATTTTGGAGAATTTAGACAGGAGCTGCAAAGATTTAGACCATGATAATTGATCAAAGCTGGCGTGGAGGGCCTGGCTCAGGTGTGAGGCCATACTGGGCCCTGAGTTAAACACACTCTCCCAAAGGCAATCCTGGACAACTTCGGCCTTTCATTTGGGGCAGGGCCCACACAGGCCAATTCTTCATGGGCCAGGGAGACCAGGCTGTACCCTCTGGGAAGGCTGCCAACCAGATCCCAGAGAGCCCAAAGGGACAAAGGGGAGCATGCTGGCTCCCTTACCCAAATCCATTCGGAGCAAATGGTCATCTTGAGCCCTCACTTCTTTAGTGGGGATTGCCCCAAAGAATAACTTGAATGGAACCTGAGGGCAGAGGAAGGGAGTTTTATACCCAACAAAAAACTATTATACAAATTTAAATTTTGGTGCTTCTCTGGGAAAAAAAATTACTGTTCCCCTCTCTGCTACTCACACCATACACTCCTAGAATACTTATGACACCAGATGTGCATTTCTTCCCCCACACCACCCAATTCTCCAATACCAGTGGGTATCCTACAATTCAATTCAGTTCTGAATTGAACTCAATTCAATTCAGTTCAGATCCCACAGGTTAAGGGCTCAGTCCCATGAGACTGTTCCTCATATCAGACGCCAATAGCAAATAGTGGGTGCCCAGGACCCCACAACTTCTGCCAGGCTTGCTACAAATTAGGGGTTCCTATGGCCCCCTATTGAAATTTATCATTTGCTGAAAAAACTCACAGAACTCAGGGTAACACCGAATGTTTACCATCTTATTAAAGCATATGATAAAGAACACAGATAAACAGCCAGATGAAGAAATCTATAGGGCGAGGCCTGAGAAGGTCCCAAGTGCAGGAGCTTCTGCCCCCATGAAGTTGGGGTGCACTATCCTCCCCACATGTATTATAGATGTTTGCAATCCAGAAGCTTTCTGAACCCCATACTTTTAGGATTTTTATGGCGTTTTCATCACAAAGGCATGGTTAATAAACTCATTTTCCAGCCCCTCTCTGCCCTTCTTAAGATGGAATTGATTCCAAAAATCCCAAGCTTCTAATCATGACTTGGTCTTTCCACTAACTCTCACCCAGTAGTCTACGCAGAGTTATTTCATGAGAACAAAGACACTCCTACCATACAGGAAATTCTAAAAGTTTTTGGAGCTCTGTGTCAGGAACTGAGGTCAAAGACCAAATATTAGAACAAAAGATGGCCTTAGCACCACACCCTTATTTACATAGAATTTAGGACCTCTGTGTCAAAAATGGGGATTATTTCACAGTGCTTTTTCTTGATTTATTGAAAGCCATATTTTTATTATAAAGTATATTTTATTGATTATGTTATTACAGTTATCCCAATTTTCCCCCTTTTTCCCCCCTCCACTCTGCACCCCCCAATTCTCCAGCATTCCCCCTCTTAGTTCATGTCCATGGGTTGTACATATAAGTTCTTTGAATTCTCT
>PVJI01004475.1:93733-108144 GCA_004026765.1 Micronycteris hirsuta | reverse complement strand
TTGCTCATTGATTATCTAAATTCTTCACTAGAATGAGAGCCCCGTAGAGCAGGGCCATGTCTGTCTTCTCTGCTGTATCTCCAGCTCCTAGAACAGTGCCCAGCACAGAATCATTGCTCAGTAAGTAATTGAATGAAAGAGTAAATGAATCTTCAGAGGGACAACAGATGAAATCCCAACAGTAGTTGTCAACATTAGGAGAAAAGAAGGCAAAATGCAAATCTTTGGGGAAATATTTTAATTGAGGGCAAAGAGGAACTTCAAAGGAAGTCAAATCTCAGCCCCCTTAACTGGGCATGAAGAAAACATAGCATGCATTGAGGGACCCAGTGAGGAAGGCATCAAACTGGGCTCATCTCTCTGCCCCAACTTCAGGAATGTTTTCAAATTGCAAACCTGAACACACACGCAAAACCCAGACAGACACAACAACCCAATGGACTGCTCCTGATATCCTGAAAGTCTCACTTGTAAGTGGTTCAAACTAGGATCCCGAGGCCACAGCACTGGTTAGAGCACCGGGGCCCCAGAGCTGTGACAAAGCACAGCTCTAGGACACCCTGGGAATCCCTGTGGGCTGCTTGTGGCTTTCCTTCAGGAGTCAAGGCGTGACTCTTAAGAAAACAGTCAGATGCTTGAGAGTGACCTCTTTTATTAGGTTCACCATCTTAGCCACAGAGACACCATAGTGTTTGTCCATAGCCTGAAATGCTCAAAGGCGGTAGTGTTGAAAAGAGGGCCAGCCTTTGGGTCTCTTTGTCGCCATTAATCCTGGTCCCGCTGGTCTCTCCCTTTTGCATCAGAAAAGCTTTCTTGTATTTTTTTTTTTTTAAAGAGAAGGAGAAAACAGCTGTGTGGGATTTGAGAATGGGATTTTAATGGTCACTGAAGACACACAAAAGCTTTGCTGTGATCACGAAGTATTCTGGGGGCAATTGACTCCTTTGTCTGGGGCAGCAAAACAAGCTGGCGCGCAAGGAGAAAAGAGAACCAACTGGAACGTGAGCGTGAGGTCTCTTCAGGCCAGATCTGCAGCGCATTTGCAAAGAGCTGTTTTCTGGCGTCTGTTCAGGACATTTCGGAATCCCGTTTTAGTGTTCAGCTCATTTTTACCTTGTGAAAAGGAACACATTGATGTGGAAGGTGGTCTCCATGAATTATTTCTGCAGGTCTTTCTCTCTGGAAGGAAAATGGAAACTGTGAGTGACAGTATGAGTTTGTTCATGTGCAGCAGGCCTTTCACCGCGAGAGAAAAGCCGGTGCCCTCTTTTCCACAGGGCAGCCCAAGGGGCATCGCTCAGCCCCTTTGCTTAGTTGAGAAATTGCAACAGATGTGGGATATTGTGAGGCTCCTCAAAATGTAACCTTGAAAAGGCTTTGGGGGTTGGGGGGTTGAATAGTTCTAAGGAGGCCAGGGCACCCAGAGCAGCAGGAGCCTGTCCAGTTAATCTCTTTGGCGAGAACCATTGCCCGTGGAGGCGATCCGTTTTCTGCCAGAGGGACTGCGATGGAGCAGACCATGCTGATCTGACTCTAGGTCATGACGAATGGGCCTGCCGCAGTCATTGCCCTCAGACGCGCACTTTCCCTTTAGGTGAATGAGTGTTAGGAAAACAACTGCTCCCGAGGTGGAAATGGCTTCGTCCAGCGGGGTTGCAGACAGCCTAAGTTGTATTTACTTTCTGCCAGTCTTCACGACAGTTGGCTTGTTAGAGGCATGAAGGGACTATTCTCTTGTTTACTAGCCTGCTGTAAGCACTGGGATAGTCAGGTGGGACGGAGGGTAGAAAGTCGTGAATTTTAGTATGTAATTCAGCCCAGCTTTTCTGGGGAGATGGACTGAAACCAGAGTAATTATGGAAACCATTATCCTGGAGGGCTGCATTTAGAGAATAAATCTGGAATTATAGGCTTTGTCTGCCCCAGATCCACGCATACACTCATTATAATGTCGTGTGCCAAGAAAGGAAGAGTTTGGTTCACTTTTAGTTTTTAAAAAAGTCATAAAATTAAAAGAAAATGATATATGAATATTGTAAAAGAAAACCCAAACAATATAAAAAAGTATTAAGACAGACTTTACAGTAGACCTTATTGATTGATTGCATTTAATTATACAAATAATATTTGAAATGTGGCTTCTTTTGGCTTACTATAATTTTTTAAAAGCCTAATTTTTAAAAATTATGGAGTGAATAATGAAAAGACATTTTTATTACTGACAATAAAGAACTTGGTCATGTTTAACCCTAAAAATGTATATGCAGATTGCATTTGTAAGATATACTAAAAACAGACATTCCCCCTTAGAGACATTCAAGAGGTATAATAGCTAATTTATCCAGTGATATTTTGTTTTCTATTTCTTGGTATCTTAAATATAAAAGATAATGTGTTTATTCCAGTTAAACTTCCCTAATGCCCCATAGAGAATCCTTGGCAAAGTATTGACTTGCTATTCAGTCTACATTTTTAAAAAATTTTATTTTAGAGAGAAGGAAAGGTTGGGGGAGAAAGAGAGGAAGAGAAAGGGTGTCCATGTGAGAGAGAGACTTCAATTAGTTGTCTTCTGAATGCTCCCTGCCTGGGAACCGAACCTGCAACCCAGGCATGCGCCCTGACCAGGACCCACCTGGTGCCCTGTCAGTTTACAGGATGACACCTGATCAACCGCTCAGTCTGCATTTTTGTTAAATGACCCTCTTCTCCCTAAACTCAAAGTTCCTGATCTTACCTACGTGTATTTCACAGACTAGCTGTGGGAACTTGGCCAAATTGTTTAGGGACTCTAAGTCCGTTTCTGTAAAATGGAGCTAAAAATAGCATTGAACTCCTTATGGTTGTTTTTAGGAACAAATGAGATGATTATGTAAAGCTTTTGGCATGGTATCTAGTAGATCCTAAGTACTGAAAAATCTTAGCCATTAGAAAGGTTATTTTGATGGTTATGATGATAATGTTTGAATATGATACTAGGGAACTTAATGTATTTACATTCATATTCTAAAATGAGATATAAATCCACACTTAACTAACAACACCAGAAATGTAATCAGAAGCATAGTTTATTAGTTTCCTTGTAGTTTATTCTTCCAGGAGATATTGACAAGGGTTTACTCTTTGTAACGTGTTAATTTTATTACAAATATGAAATGTGCTATTTTGCAGAGTTATCTGTAAGACCTCGAGGTCACTCTCCCCACTGCCACCAGAGAGTGAGCTTTTCGTGACGCAGCTTCTGCGTGTGTTCCTCTCCTTTCAATGGCTCCTTTACCTGCAGAGTAAAATCCAAATGCCCGGCATTCAGGAACTTTTTCAGTCTATTCCCAACCTTCCTTTCTTCCCTCTCCTCTCCTATGTCATACAGGAATCTTTACAACCTCCCTCTTTCCTGCGTGGGAAGATCCTTCTCATCCTTCAAGGCCCAACACAAATGGGGCCTCCCCTAGGGAGCCTTCTAGGATGCCACCAGCCAGAATGAAAAGCACCCTCTTCTCTGTTCTTCCATTACTAGGCCCATGTTCAGTGAATGACTTTCAACTTTCTCATCCTTCTGGTGGTGCTTCCCTGTGAAGTGGGGAGAATCGTCAAGCACTTGTGCTCAAAAACAATCAGGACCACTGTGACCCCTGCCCCGGAGCTCACGGTTGAGGGAGACGAGGCCTGTGAAGGCCTCTGGCAGTGACAGAGGTTGTGTGCCCAGAGAACCCGGAGATGCTACCCATTCTGTACTTGGGGGGTTCCTGCGGGGGAGCTTGTGGTCAATGCTACCTGTTTTCCTTCATCTCTAGCATTTGCATTGCCCTTCCTCGGCCTCTGTCTCCTCACTGACCAGATTGTTTCCACCTTTGGCTAGTCAGTTGCAGGGCTGGGACATATTATGATGGATTGCAAGAACGCTGCATTTTATGTCCAAATGGAACCTTCCAAAATGAGGAAGGACAGATCACATGTGAACCGTGCCCAAGACCAGAAAATCCGGGGGCCATGAAGACCCCAGAAGCTTGGAATGTGTCTGAATGTGGAGGTAAGGATTCGCCTGCGCCTTCTTACTCTTCCATCTCCAATACATTGTTTAGACAGGAGGCTCGAGTGTGTTTCCATGGAGACAGTGCACACCGCACCCTGGGCTTCCCACGAGCAGGGCCCACGTTGGGTCATCTTTGCCTTTCCAGTTCCAGACACATCCTGGGAGATGCTCCCTTGAATAAGTAAACAAAGAGCTGATAGAATACTTTGGCAGAGAACAAGGTGTGAATGTTGCAATGGAATGCTTTATTCACTGTAAATAAATACACTCTGAGACCTCAGTGATCTCCCAGCAGTAGGGACTATTGAAAGTGTTAAAATGGAGAATGTAGTTCTGATTATTTTTCCAGCTTAGTCTCAAATTCATAGCATATTGATTTTTTAAAAAGTGTCCATCTGGTTATTTTGTTAAAAACTCTGCAAAGAGTTTTTAATCGTCTCTTATAAAATGTTTTCTGACGCCAAGCTCACTTAGGTTCAGTGGAATCCTTTTCTATTTATTTTTATTAGTAAATGTCTTCCCCTTTATTAAATGGAAGAAAGGCCTGCTGCATTGACACTGTGGGCTCAAGTGGCAGGTGGGAGCGGACCTGGCGACCCGCAGGTGATGTCTGTGGAAGGGTGTGCGGGCCCTCGGCGCCCCTGCCTCTGCTCCCAGGGACTCCCAGAACAGCTTGTTTCTACCCGAATGACTCTCAGCTTGACTGCAGCACCTTTTGTGGTTTAAAAACCAGGTCCTCAGGTTGAGTGCGACTCATACCTTCTCTTTGGCCTGTTATGAAACCCGAGAACTGACTTCAAAGTTGATAAGGAAGCCCTTTGGGGCACCCGTTCACCCTTGTATGTGGCCTTATTAAGAGATATTTATAGTAGTGAGAATACTAGTACTAGTAATAATAATAATACTTGCTAACTCCATTTATTGAATATTCACCTATGCCAGGCATCATGGTAAGGGTATTACATGAATTTTCCATGTGGTTGTATCACCTTTCCAAGGTTACAGGGAGTCATTCAAGGTCACGCAGACAGGAATAGAGCATTTGGAATCAGACGCCAGGTCTGACAGACTCCGGCTCCTCCTTTGGGGATGTGTTTGTTAAATGCCGTTATAGCTATAACTTCTGGGTAGGAAGAAGACCATGAAAATTAATAGAGGAAAGATGATTAGGAATACAAGACACAACAGATTTTTATAGCGTCTTGCCAGTGACAAGCTAAGTCCTAAGGAACGTGTGCTTTTAGAAATCCTTTTGTTTATGGCTGTGCTTATTGTCATAAACTTAAAAACATAATAATAAAGTAAATTGCTTAAAGTAAAGGCCACTGGGTTTTAATGTCGATGCGGCCTGTCTTTAGCAGACTAATTGAGGGAGGCCAGGACACACCTCAGGGTAGGGAGATGTAATCCAGTCAATGTAATCATTAAAACGATGACTAGGATGCAGTCATCTGGGTGAGGGTGCACTTCCGGGTCGCATAACCAAGCCGAGCTGAGAGAACTCGCTCTCTGGGCGCTCCTGCTTTGCAGGGGCTGCTGAGTTCCATGCAGCCTGAGCCTGCAGCACACCCAGGCCTGCTCCGCACTTTGGAAGCGGTTGGCGTGGCTCCTCGGTCTCTACCTTTGCCCTGGGCTGTGGAACCCTGTGCGTCAGGCTCCCTGCTCTGTTTCAGCCGCAGGCCAGGCCAGGGCTTCTCTCACTGAGGCGGGAGCTGAGGTCGGCACCGGTGACCGGCCTGCACAGAGTCTGATCTCATCTGCAGAGAGATGGGAAAGGCTCTGCCCAGGGGCCTTGCTCACTAGGGTCATTGGTCCCCCAGGTCTGTGCCAACCTGGTGAATATTCTGCGGATGGCTTTGCACCCTGCCAGCTCTGTGCCCTGGGCACATTCCAGCCTGAAGCCGGCCGTACTTCCTGCTTTTCCTGTGGGGGAGGCCTCCCCACCAAACACCTGGGAGCCACTTCCTTCCAGGACTGTGAAACCAGAGGTGAGGATGTGGCAGCTAGCCTTTCTCCAGAACTGAGTTTCCCTTTTGAGAACCGTGGGAGTCTGTTAAAGCTCAAATCAAGCCCAGCCCAGAGGTGCGCTCTGTGGTGCCCCAGTGACTGGGAAGTCAGGTCCTGCTCCATCCTCCCCGTAGGACGTACAGAGAGCACAGGAACCTCCTGGACATGGTCTCCCTCCAGCCACCTGGGCCCCTTCAGACAGGGCTGACTGCAGGGACAGCTGGGGGAAGATGTGCAGTATACACCGGTTTCTCAGCTCCTTCCTCCCAGTCTTCCGGTGTCTCAGCACTCTTACCAAGTGCCGCACCCCCACCCCGAACCAGAGCCCTGCTCCTGCTGCCTCTCGCAGGAGCCCAACTCCGCACCCCGTGTCAGCCCTGCGCCCGCAACACTCATGGGAAGACTCGTGTAGTTACTGTTTATGTCTAACTCTGCATGGACCATAAACTCTTTGAAAATACACTGCACTTTGTTCCCTTTATATTTTTTGCAGTGACATGAGTCACAAGTCCCACCCAAGCTGGGTCTTTAGGGAATTAAGTGTTGATTAACCCCAGATTAGTAAGAAAGCAGTACTTCCTTTGGGACAGGAATTTATTACACTAGCTGTGAAACCTTTTATGTTGCATTGGATGAAAATAGTCTTTTTTTGAAAAATTCTTTCCACCCTCTTCACCGCCCACAGTTCAATGCTCACCTGGACATTTCTACAACACCACCACTCACCGGTGTATTCGTTGCCCAGCAGGAACATACCAGCCCGAATTTGGAAAAAATAACTGTGTTTCTTGTCCAGGAAATACTACCACTGACTTCGATGGCTCCACAAACATAACTCAGTGTAAAAGTAGGTCTCTCTGTAAGGCTTTTTGGTCCTGATTATGAGGGTCCATCTGGGGGTGGTGTGCGCAGCGCACGCGGTCGGGGAGGGGTGTCCCAGGTACATTTAGAACCATGCAGATGTCGTTAGCCCAGCTCTGGCTCTGCAGAACACGCTGAGGGAGAGTAGGGCTTGGGCCCCACGTGGTCACCTTTGTTGACCCTGGCTACTTCTCCTGGCATGTTCACAGGCCACATTTGCTGCAGTTTCAGTTCAGCCCTGTTCGCCAGCATTGTCTGAGGGTTGCTGTGTGCCAGGCACTCCAAGCAGGGCAAGCCCCTGTCCCCCCAGACAGCATGGGCTGGGGGATTGCAGAGGAGGGAGCTGTTCATTCTGTTTGGAGAGAGCTGAGGAAAGGCTCCTGGAGGGCATGAGGAGGTTTGATGGGAAGGGTGGGGGAGCACAGCCTCAGAAAAGTAAAAAGCTTTTAGGGAAGAGATCCCTGAACCTGATCATGGAATAGGCCGAAGGGAATCTGAGGTTGACCAGGTGGGGAAGCCTTGAATGCTACACTAAAGGGGTTTGATTTGTATTTTATGGGAATGAGGAAGCAGATCACTCAATGATTTGCTGTGTGGGTGGGTGGGTGGGTGGGTGGGTGGTTTTTAACTGTCGTGTAAAGTGCTCTAGTAAAGTGAATCTCAGCTGACTCACTGTTGTTAAGGCAGCAGTGTAGGGGAGCAAGAAGGCTCCCCCAAACTGGAGGAGTTTGGGATTGAAGGGGGGCAGTGAATCACTTGAATTTTGATTGGAAGCTTGTCTAGTTTTCTCTCTATTCCAACGAAGAAGTCCTATTAACAGTATGCTCACAAGTAGCCCCCGAGTCTCTTCTTGAACACCGCCGTGACGAGAAGCTTACTACCTCTCATGATACCCGGGACTGTTGGTGGAGTAGACTTGGGGGTGTTCCCAGTATTACAGGTCCCCCCCACACCGACATGATGTCTGCTTCCACGCCTGCTCCTTGGCTGGTTCTCAGGAGCCACGTGGCAGGTCCCCCAGGCGGCCCTGCAGGCTCGAAGGCAGGTTTCTCGACTCCACAGCTCTCTGCTGCCCGTCCTCTCTTCGCAGAAAGAAAGCCTGTTTGTTTTTTTCTACTGGGAATATAATAAGGTCCAATTCTCATTAGAGAGGAAAAAGGTAACCCCTTCAATATCTTCTGTTGCACAGGTTCACCTGGTAGTTTTAAACAATAAGTATGTTGAGGGTAAGGGCTGCCTTTCTCCTCTCTGAACCCGCAGAGGGTCTTTATAACATTTGTTGGGTAAGTGGCGAGTCAGTGAAGACGCGGCTGAGATGAAGTATGAGTGTGTGTGCCAGACGTTTATGCTTCTTGCTTTTGTGCCAGAGGTGAATATCCAGCCTGCCCCATACTGACTGATAGCTAACTGGAATTCTCTTCCCAACTTAAAAGTAAAATGTGGTCTTGACTAGAGAGAAAATAGAAGGAAAATGGCTGTCACGTCTTCATCAAAGATCTCCAGGAAAGGGTCAAATATCGTCTACTGAGCTGTAAGCTCTGTCCCTCCTATTTGGACAGGCCTAGAAGTTCTGCACTATGGTTACCTCAGCACTTACACTCGGTAGACAAAATGTGGAAAACTAAAATTGTCCCTTTGTTTCAACAACGCCTGCCCCTGACCTTGAGCGCTTTCAAGCTAATGAAAGAACAGTGCCTGGGAACTGAGAGGGGTGGGCTCCCAGCGGGAACTCTAGATGGTGTCATTTCCCGGCCCCGCACCTTGATGGCAGCAGGGACACAGGGGTTCTCTTCAGCTGAGCTGCAGGTGGCCATTACAGAACCACGGCTGTGCTGTGCTTTTGTAACTTGTGACATGTCCTCTTCCAGACAGAAGATGTGGAGGGGAGCTGGGAGAGTTCACCGGGTACATTGAATCTCCGAATTACCCGGGCAATTACCCGGCCAACACCGAGTGCACGTGGACCATCAACCCACCCCCCAAGCGCCGCATCTTGATCGTGGTCCCTGAGATCTTCCTGCCCATAGAGGACGACTGTGGAGACTACCTGGTGATGCGGAAAACCTGTACGTCCTCCCCTCTGCTCCCCTCCCCTTCTAAAGCATGGCACGCTCCCAGCTTCGAATGTGAGAAACGGGCTTAGCATGTCACCTTTGTGTTAGAACAAAGTGGGACATGAGTTTTTAGAGTTTTACAAGAAACACAATTTCTACAAAACTCCCTATTGAGGCCCCTTGCTGAACCCCAGCAGTGGTGGGGTTCCTGCAGGCCAGTCTTCCCCTCTGTGGTCACTGGGGACATGGGGAGTCCATGAAGCTCATGCAGGGCTGGCCCTGGACACTTTCCTCGCCCTGGGATGCCACTCATAGCTTGGGGACTGACCAAGGTGCAGGGCCTGCTTCAGTCAGGAGGGACCTGCTGCCCATCCGGTCACGTGGCCCAGTGTCCATAAGCTACACTGCCATTGACACAGCTTATAGCCGTGCTCTGAGCGGGCTCTGCAGCCACACTGCCCGGGTCCGAATACCAGCTCCACCTCTTAGGAGTTCTGTGGTCTTGGACATGCATGCTGGATTTGCTGTGCCTCAGTTTCCTCATCTGTTAAAAGGGGGATATTAATAGTTGCTATCTCATAGGGGTATCAGATCATATTCATAAGGCAGTCAGAAAAATACTGATGCTTGGAGCCACTACATGAGTATTTGCTATTCTTCTCAGTGGTTACAATATCTGAAGTCAGGGGTGGGTTTGAATCCTGACTTTTCCACATACTGGCGTGTGGCCCTGGTCAGGTGACAACTGCACTAACTTCCTATGGTTTTCAGAGGGGTAGTGGGATCAAGTTTATAAGGGCATAGCACACTGCCTGGTCCTAGGAAGCTCGCAGTAAATGGTGGTGATAATTACTAGATTCCAGCAGGTCAGCTCTGGGATGTGAGGGCCCCTCCTCGGCTCCAACAGTGACCTCTGCAGGCTGGCCGTGGGCCGTCCGGTCAGCTTCCCTTGGGGGCACACGACACCGGATGTGACTGCTCGATTTCCAGGCTTTTGGCTCTTGTGATGGCTCAGCTGGGCCTGAAGAGCTCTTGAGCATAACTTATTCTACGGTGAGAGCATGTGACAGGATGAGCGTTCGTCATCTGCCTGTTCGGTGATGCATCTTGAGCCCCACCCTCCTCCAATTTCCCTTGGCAGCTTCGTCCAATTCCGTGACCACGTACGAGACCTGCCAGACCTACGAACGCCCCATCGCCTTCACCTCCCGATCAAAGAAGCTGTGGATTCAGTTCAAGTCCAACGAGGGGAACAGTGCCAGAGGGTTCCAGGTCCCGTACGTGACCTACGACGGTAAGTGCCGTGAAGCCCAGGTTGCAGTGTGTGGAAGGAGCTTCTCAGCTTTGGACAGAACCAACTTCGGGGCCAGCTGGCGGGCTGCTGACCTGCACACAGGCACAGAGGGGCAGGACGGGTGTCGCCGACTCGTAAATGCCAAATTTTAAACAGGCATTTGGGGACACGGACTGCAAGGATGAAAAGATGTTCTAGAGCATAAATAAAAGTCCGCACACATTTCCCTCTGTGGCTCAGGACAGAGAAAACCTAATCCATAAGATTTCCGTTCTGTTACAAGTAGAGATTTATAGCTCAGCATTATTTTTAAAAGATCACAAAGACCATTCTGCTTAGGCTGGGAAAGAATATAGACATCTAATTTTTAGTTTATTCCTGTGTTCAGTCAGAACCGAGGCCAGCCTCCCTCGACGGGGTTATGTTGCTCGTGCTCAGACTCAGTACTTTTCACTGAATCAAAATTTTGAAGTACTTACTTATAAAATAATAACTATCTTTGAAATTAAGAAGTTAGGAAAAAATTAGTTTTTTCCATACACATTCACATTGAATTACTACTATAAATAAGATATAATTTCTCCAGTTTCAATGTAAATCTATAATCAGGAGTAAAAAGATGCAGGTTCTAGTACAGATTTTCTAATTCGTTGTATGGCTCTGGGTAAGCCACTCTGGACCTCTGCCATTACCCACATTTAACAGGGATTATAAAACTGTTTGTTTTTTTTTTAACCCACGTTATAGGCATGTAGGCATAAGATTTATATGGCAACAGTTTGCTAAAGTTGCTAAACAAACATAAAGATGTGTAACATTTTATCATGTTAACTATCTTCTAGTATTTGATCTGATTTTTATAATTTAACAAAAATAAAGGGTGCGTGCTTTCAGAACTACAAATAAATACATAAATGAAAGAAGAGTGAGCGTGGCTTGACAGGCGAGGGCACGGCTGCTGGTCGGCCGGTCTGGGCACAATCTCTCCTGTGCCTCCGTGCACGTCACCACCTCTACGCCCATTGTCTTCGTGTGTAAATGATGGTGATCACGAAACTTAATGTAAGAGTTCACGGGTACGATCTGTAATGGGTTTGGTGCAGTGCCCAGTGCGTAGTGATGCTCAGTAAGTATTAACCCATTATGATGGCGGCTTTTATTAAATGGAATCCTGAGCGGGGAGAGGGGAAGTTGCAGCTTCTGGCCCTGTCTCTGCCATAACTGACTGTGTGATTTTGAGCAAGTCAGATGACTTCTCTGGTTTCATTTTCTTCTTGTTCAATAAAGGGGTGGCTTATGTGAGCCCTGGGGAGCTCTGAGACCCGGATGACAAACATTACTAGGAATGCAGAATGAACTGGACCTTGTCCTGGAGAACCTCATAAGCCAGTGGGGGAAGAGTCATCTGTTCATTTGTGAACTTACTCATTCATCCATCCAACAAAACTTTAGTGAGCATCTATTGTGCCAGGCATTGGACTGAGTGCTGGAGACAATGTGGTCAGTGACAGAAACACAAAGAGTATATATTGTCAGAGATGCTAAAATGAGGCATGTACAAAGCTCTGTGTGAGCACAGAAGAAGGGGAAGCAGTTAATTTTGCTTGGGTTTTTGGAAAGAATAGAGCATAGTTTCAAGAGATTTGGGTCTTGAAAGAACATATAAGTTTGTTTGCGTGTTTGTTTTAATAAATGGAAGGAAGAACATCCAGGAAGAAGGCATGACAAAGGCCAAAGGATGGAGCGCCTGGCAGGTGTGGGATCGGGTGACTTGGCCAGGTGGCAGGACGTGTGGGGCTGAGCCTGAGAGATGAGACTAGAAGGGGATGGGGCTCGGCTGTGAGGAGCTTCGCCAGACCCAGAAGGGTGGACTGGATCTTGTAGGGGCCACTGACGGTGTTTAGACAGATATGTGCCAAAAGCAAGTCTTTTGGAAAGACAGTATTTTATAGATTTCTTAAAAACACTTCACATAGTTTCTGTCTAGCGTGTTCCAAAAAGGAGGATCACCCTCCCTGTACCTGAAACCATGTCAAACACCCACTGCAAGGGCTCTTCGGGTCAGAGTTCGAGGGGGACACAAGCGCCTCCCTCAGGGCTCTGCTGAGCGAGACAGGGCCTCACACGCCTGGGAACAGCCCACTGACCACCTTCCTGGCCTGGAAGTGGGAAGGAACTGAAGGAGACACGGAGACTCCAGAGTAAGTGTCGCCAAGGCTCACAGACTTCAGGCTGTCTGTTCTCTGCTCTGCCTTTGTGACAGAAGAATCCATCTTGATATTTTTGTTGTTGTTCAAATAAAGAACCAGATGAAATTACACACAACCCTGGCTCGATCCACAAGAGTGTGACTTCAACATGTCACAGCAGAAATGTTGAAAACTGCTGCTTTGGCCATATGGAAACCTTTTAGGTCTTTACTCAGAGCCTACTTAATCTTTGTTGTTTAAACATGTATTCCAGTCCTGTCTGATATCTGGTTTCCAAAGCTGATAGCAGAACAGAAATCACAGTTAGAACAGGCAGGCGAGGCTTCTCGCTACAGGCCTGGCCTTTGGAGAAAGGGAGAACCGCGGTCCCGAAACGGAGTGGGCACTGCTGAGCGCCAGGCCCATGCTAAGTGCCTCCGACGCAGCACGTGCCTCGCTGTCGCCCAAGAAGTGGACGTGATTCTGTCCTGGTTTGGGCCACTCAGGCTGAGAGACTGAAGTAGCCGCCCCAAGCACACAGCAGGACAAAGTTGCAGAGGTCCTTGGGACTCCAGGGCCTATTTCACCTGCAACACCAGCCTGCTTTTCTCAGGACAGCGCAAGTGAGGAGACAATAGTAGCTCTTAAAAGCAGAGGAAATATTTTTTTAAAGGCAGTGGTCTGGAAGAGCAGAGAGCAGCTGTCTGGTTCTCTCTGACACCCGAGCACAGCCTGGCATTGGAGCTCCCGGTGGGAGCCGGTGCAGCAGAGGAATCGAAGATAAATAGCATGTGCCCTGCTGATGTAAGAAATGGCCAAACTGGTGGAGAATTTTGATGAGTTGATGTGAGCCAATCTGACGACAATTGCTGGGAAGCAAAATCTCAAAGGACTGAGAAAATGCTCCAGAGAACGACGGTTTTGCAGCTGACTTTACACATTACAGTCAAGGGAGGAGACAGAAGGAGGGCTTTGTGATACATTAAGGGGACAGGAGAAAAGGAAGTGAAGAAATCTCTGAGATTGGACAAAGTGAAGTAAAATGGAGAGACACATGCTTCTTTTACATTGGTGGGTATAGCATAGTTAACCATTAACCCAGCACACAGAGATGGCACTTGGGGAGCAGGACAACAATGAGGAGCCGTGGTCTCGTGGTCTGGCGTACCCTGAGCGGGTCTGGAAAGAGGAAATTATGGTGCTCCTCTGACGTTCCAAGGGTACATATCTTATATGTATCTTAGATGTAGAAACACAATTGACCGGCTTGTGTAAAGTAAAGACTGACCTTTATCAGGGAGGCTACAGACCGAGGACGAGACTGCGCACTGTGACTCGCTTTTAGTCGGAAGTTTTCTGTTCGGACCGTCCTACATGGTCACTTTCAGTCTCTGAGTCAGTAAGGCCTCCCCTGACTCGTCAGGTTTAGTACGTGGCCCCCTTTTGCATCCACAGCCCTTACGTATATTTTATATTCACTAAAATAAAAGAAGAAGAAAGATACCACATGAATAGAGTAAGTGACACCACACAGATGTTGAATTGGCTGTATGGTAAGTCTACTGTTAACTTCCACGTGCCATGACTTGGCTCGGAGAGTCTTCTTCAAGAACTCCTCCCACACAGCGCCAGGGATGCTCTTATGATTTGTTTCGTTCTGTTGCACATGATATGCATATCAAGAGGCAATTTTTTTTCAGCCTGGAACTTGAAAAAGATTGTGTTTTACGTATGCTTGATTTGAACTGTGACTGTAGGAGAGAGACCAGACTTTGAAGGGGGAGTTTACGTTTAGAGAAGGCTTCATTTAGTGTGGATGTCAGGATCCAAACTTATTGATGAGAGAATGAGCGTAGCTTTCTTCCCAATGAACATAGCTGCCTTCCCTCTCCAGCCAGCCAGATTCTCCCCATCCCCATCCTCCCTAAAAAGGAGAGAAGAGTCTTGCTAGATAGGTAAGAAGCTTGGCTGCTTTA
>PVJI01004475.1:0-93633 GCA_004026765.1 Micronycteris hirsuta | reverse complement strand
AGGAGGAAAACCAAAGAGCGTGGTATCTTGGAAGCTGAGTGACGGAGTAGGTCAGGAGGAGGGGTGACTGGTCTGGTCACGTGCTACCGATGTATCAGAGAAGATAAGGACTGAGAGTTGACCTTTGGGAGCTAACAACATGAAGGTCATTGGTGATTCCGACAGATGTTTTAGGTGAAGTGGTGGACGGCAAAGCGGACTGGACTGGGTTTGGGAGAGAAAGAAAGGGGAGGAATCAGAGACAGTGAGCCTTGGCAATTCCTTCCAGGAGTTTTGCTACAAAGGGGTGTAGAGATGTAGGATGGATGTTGGAAGGAGAAATGAGATTGAGAGAGAGAGACTTTTTTTTTTAGTCAGAGACATAACAGCATATTTGCTTGTTGATGGAAAAGACCAGTAGAAAGAGAAAACTTTACCATCCAGAGAAGAAAGTGCAGAAGTACTGGAACAATGCCCTTGATTTGGTGAGAGAAGACGGAGCCAGGGACGAAGTGGATGCGCAGGGGGTTTATCTGAGGGAGACGGAACAGGACAGATGGGCGTGGATGTGGCAGGGAGTCTGTGATTGCCTCCCCTCTGTCGGAGTGGTCATTGTTCTGACGGCAGCTACAGAAGGGGCGTTGCTCAGAGCCTTGTGAAAAACGAAAGAGAGTGAGTTGGGAAATAACGAAACCATCCAATGCATTATATGTCCTTTACCCCCACAGAGGATTACCAGGAACTCATTGAAGACATAGTGCGAGACGGCAGGCTCTACGCATCTGAGAACCATCAGGAAATACTTAAGGTAAGTATGTACTTAAGGTGGACTCACAGGGCTCCCCAAGCACCATTGGGGGAAGGTGTTCCTCTTGCTCCATATTGCCACTTTTCAGAGGCTCTGGCTGGGTGGCTCAGTTGGTTGGAGCACTGTCCTGTAATCGAAAAATCAAGGGTTCTATTCCCGGTCAGGGCACATACCTAGGGGTTCGATCCCCAGTCCAGGAGTGTATGGCAGGCACCATTCGATGTTTCCCTCTCTCTCTCTCTCTCTATCTCCCTCTCTTTCTCCCTTCCTTCCCCTCTCTAAAAATCAATAAGCATGTCCTCAGGTGAATATTAAAAAAAATATTCAGGAGATCTGTCTTTAGCGTTGTCAAGAGAAGTTGTATTTTTTAATTTGGAAATGTGTGGTGCAGGAGCAGTGGGCAGCTTGTTTATTGTAAATACGAGCCAGCAGCAAATTGTGTTTTCAGGTTTATTCTCCAAATAGTTGGAGATCCTTGGCTCTTTTATCCTTCAAAGGTGAAATTCACCAATTCTTAGATACTTATAAGTAGTTATCAGTAACACTTGCCATATCACTAACCCAATAAATATTCCCCCAAATTCGAACATTGTATCTCATCTAGTTTAGTAAAAGAAAACAGTTCTTTTATATATTAAATTTTCCTTTCTAAAAGTAATATATGCTTTTTATAGATAATCAGGAAAAATAAAAAGTAGAAGAAAGATAAAAATCAGAGGAAACCCTTTTCACAAGTTGTTTTTCAACTAAGCAGCTTCACACTGGCTCATTATAGTTCCAATGGCAAAATGTCAAAATGTTTAGATATTTTGTCCCAGTAATAAAAATTCTGTTCTTTTTAGGACAAGAAGCTGATCAAGGCGCTGTTTGATGTCCTGGCTCACCCCCAGAACTATTTCAAGTACACGGCCCAGGAGTCCCGGGAGATGTTTCCAAGATCCTTCATTCGACTGCTCCGTTCCAAAGTGTCCAGGTTTCTGAGGCCTTACAAATGAGTCTTCCCACATGCCGCTCGGACCGCGTTCCGCCTGCGGGCCGGTGGGGTGCGGCCGTCTGCTTCTGCAGCCAGCCGTTGGATAGCGCTGCTGCCGCCAGTAGCAGTGACTGGTTAGAGTTCAATTTTTATAGATAATACAGATATTTTGGTAAACTGAACTTGGTTTTTCTTTCGTAGCATTGGGATGTGGACTGAGAATGGCTTTGAGTCTCACCTGCTTCTCACTGCTGTGGGCAGATGTCTCGGATACATCAAGAGCTGGCTGAGCTGGACCTCAGTCAGCTCAGGTGAGACTCACCTGTTCTTCCTGGCACTCACTCCTCCTCAAGTGAGCTGTGATGGGAAACAGGCCACAGAAGGGGCTGCCTTGTCTGCAACTTCAGCTTCCTCCAGCCCAGCCCTGCCTAAGGAAGCCCTCCACGGCCAGCTGCAGGCTCTGAGCAGGCAGAGGCGGAAGGGAGGGAGGCAGGGAGAGCCTGTTGGGCACCATCCACACACTGATGCCTGGGAGGACTCCGTTTCTCCGCAGCCTTCTCCTTCCGCCTGTGAGGCCTGAGTTTGATCCCAGGAGCTTGAGTTCTAAGCATTGATCATTAAACAAATACTCAAAGCAGAAAGAATTAGAAATAAAAATATAAAAACGAACAACTTCCTCAGACAATAGGCCTATTGACCCCTTCCTGTCTAGCCTCCACCCTGTAGCAAACACACAGTATGGGTTTTAGCACCAGCTGTCCTAGAGACACCCTGCTGGGCACAGTGTTAGGGACTGGGGAGTTCAGGTCGGACATGATCTGCTTGGTGGATGAGAGTCAGCCACCTTCATGAAAAGGAACGTCACACACCCTGAGTCAGCACTGCCAAGGCTCCTGTTTCCACAGTGGGCTTCCCACTGGGGGCGTATGAGGTCCAGGTGGGACGCGGTGCAGACCAGCCTGTTGTGTGTGCCTTCTTTCCCCACTCTCCGAGGTCAGGGACCGACTCCGCTCCGTGAACAAGAACAGCGTGGTCTCACCCGCTTGAAGGTCACCGCACTG
Source organism: Micronycteris hirsuta (assembly GCA_004026765.1). Lineage (NCBI taxonomy): Eukaryota > Metazoa > Chordata > Mammalia > Chiroptera > Phyllostomidae > Micronycteris > Micronycteris hirsuta. Next base: position 90,812 of record PVJI01004475.1, on the reverse strand, counting down.
CCAGAGGCCGCCGCACAATCCCCGCCTCTGAGTATCTCAGCATCCCCTCACTTCCTGTCAGCGCAGCAGGCCCACAGGAACTTGGATTTCCAATAGTATTACATTTTTATAAAAATCTAAATCCATAGGAAAAAGTCTCCTTGCAGTCAATAAAACAGATTTCTAGCAAACAAGTTTCCATTTCCCTAATGAATGGGCTGACTGCACGCAGCCACAGTGTTTTGTTATTTCGTAAAATACTAACTGTACCTACACTTCTCTATACCAAAGTACTAAAAATGATTAACAAATATTTTTTGAAGAAAATGAAGACTACTTGATTATTGTTGAACTCACTTTTCACCTCAGTGGTTTTTCAAAACATATTAATAACATTGATCTTTGAAAAATCGTAATCAAACTTTTCTTCTTTATTTGGATGCATCCTAAATTCCTATTTCCAAATTTTTCAAAAATTTGAACATCTTTATTTTTTAAAAAATCATTAAAGAAAGCACTTGGGCCCTGGCTGGCATGTTTCAGTTAGTTGAGCATCGTCCTGCGAAGTGAAAGGTCGCTGGTTCTTTTCCCTGTCAGGGTACGTGCCTGGGTTGCGGGCTGGTCCCCCGCTGGGACATGTGAGAGAGGCAACCAATTGATGTTCCTCTCCCTCTCTTTCTCTTTTTCTTTCCCTCTCTGTAAAAATAAATAAAATCTTTTAAAAAGAAAGACAGAAGGCAAGCACTTGGCATTTGTAACACCAGAACTTTGCCTACATCTCTGAGTCAAACCGTCAGATGAAAATTCAAATGGAATATAACTTGAGTCAGTGTCCTGCACACCGTGGAGGCCGGGTGAGCTCCACTCGGCCCTCCTTGTCCAGGCCCATTGGTGGCTCTGTGCTCGTGACTGCGAATCTGTGCTGCTGGTTTCAGGAGAAGGCTGGGAATGGAAACATGCTGGGGGTTGGAAGGACACGGCATGAACCTGGTCTCTTTGAAGCAGCCTCTGGGAGCAGGCCCGTGCATCGGAGCCGAGCCCCCGTGCGAGCAGAGCTGCTGAGGCCCTGCAGGAGTTTTCTCTCTCTGCCAGTCAACCACCTAATTGGTGCTCTGGGCCTGTGGGAAGGCTGGCTGGCTGAGGCTACTGTTGCTACCTGCTAAATCAAGGATTTATTGAACATCTGCTCTGTGCTGGGCACTCTTCTAGGGATGCACAGTGACAAGGTTCTTTGCCCTCACAGAGCTTACATTGTAGAGGGGAGAGGCAGACAATAAACAAATCACCAGTGAAAAGTATCAGCTGGGAGTAAGTGTTACATCAAAAATAAAATGAGTTAATGTAAGAGATGACTGCGCGGCTACTTGAGCATTGTGGATTATGGATGGCCTCTCTGGGGGAATGGCATTTCGATTGAAAACTAAATGGCGAGAAGGAACCAGGCTTGGGAAAATCAGGGAGAAGAGGATTCCAGATAGAGGAAAGCTGAGTTCAAAGGCTGTCGGGCGGGAACGAGCATGCGTGTGGATCGGTCTAGGAGGCAAGTGGTAAGAGATGAGGCCAGGGAGCGCACAGGGGCCAGAGCGTGTCAGGCTTTGGATCCAGAGTGAGGCGTTCAGGTTGAGTTCTGCGATGCTGTGAACCTTCCAGGGGGGTTTATGCAGAGGGATGATATGTGGGATGATATAATTTATGTTCTTAAAAGATATGTCAGTATGAAGAATAGATTTTAGAAAGCAGGCATGGAGGAAGAGAGCAGTTACCAAGCTATTGCTACCAACCTTGCGGTCATCCCAGTGGGAGGTGAGGTTGTGTGGGTTAAGGTGGTAGTAGTGAGGATGAGAGAAGAGGATTCTGGACACGTTTCAGGGGAGAGTCAGCTGAACTTGCTGAGGAGGATTGGATGGAAGGGGAAGGAAAAGACAGCAACCAAAGATGACTTTCAGCTGCCTGAGCAAGTGCTAGACAGAGAAGGCTGCAGGGAGGAGCAGGTCTGGGACATCTGAAAGTTTTAAAATGTATCTGTAAATTCCTTGATGCTTCTTCCACGGACAGTTGCAGGCCTTTCCCCCTCCCCCTTGCATCTGGGCTCTGCAACTACTGCTTGACCAACATTACGAGGCAGAAGTAACATTTTACCAGTTTCCGAGGCCAGGACTTAGGACACTGGCAATTTCCACTTCCTCTCCTTGGGAAGCTCACACTGGGATCTCAGTCACCATGCCCTGAGGAGGCCATGGCTGCTTGAGGAGAGCCTACGGGGGGAGGAACCGTGGCCTGCTGCCCATATCCCAGCTGAGCTCCCAGGTGACAGCTGGCAGGACTTGCCAGCCATGTGATGCGCCATCTTGGGAATGGATTCTCCAGCCCCAAGCTGAGCTGTGGCAGTTGATGCTTCATGGAGCAATCCCCGTTGAGCCAAAATTACAGACTTGTGAGCAAAATCTATGATTATCATCGTCTTAAGTCGCTAGGTTTGGGGGTGACTTCTTCCCAAGGCATTGGGGGAAAAAAAGAGAAGATTGATAGTTCAATGTTGGCCATTCCTAATATGAGACGCCTATTTTGTGTCCAAATGGAAGTTCAAATAGGCAACTGGTTCCCTGAAACTCCAGAGAAGTCAGAGCCAGAATATGAATTTTAATGTCACAGAATAAAGATACGAAACTGGCTGACACTTGGAAAAGGCATATAGATAAAAGACCAGGGAGCTCTGAGTTCTGGGACTCCTTGTGTGGGCACAGGGACTAGGACTTGGAAGAGCTGCTCATTAACTAAACAGGAAGAGGTCACAGCTGAGTTTCACTTTCCCTCCCAGAGAGCTGATTCTGTGGGAGAACTCTGAGTGGGAGTGGAATCCGTGCAAGTCCTTCCTTCCAGCTGTGGATATTGTTCTCGAGCCATTTACTCAAGTGCTGCATCTATGGATGGAACAACATCGCCCTTGAGTTTCCTATGCTAATTAAAGAGTGTTTGCCTTTCCACACTAACAGATGATACTCTTCACTGTGGAAAATTGCTTCCTCTGACTCATTCTCCGGCTGTTAAGTGTGTTGTCTGCAGGCACTCACTGGATTTAAGTTTGCAGGTGATTTTTAAATTGTCATGAAACTTGGGAAAGGCGGCCTGATGTACCACACAAAGCACAGACTTGCTTGCCCTCGGGCAGATCTTTGTGGGATGATGCACCAGGGCTGTTGCCTGCTGCAGGCCTCTGGGGAACTCAGGGGCCCACACAAGGCCCAGCCTCGCTCTCCTCCTCAACCTGCAAGAGATGCCTCTTACTGGAGCTGTCAGCATCCTACTTCCTGTCACATGGCAGGGTGGGTCCTGGGAGCCAATGTGCATCGCTCTTGGCCTGTCTTTGTGACGCACAATGGGTTAGGGGAGGCTGGAGTGAAGCCGTTCCTCACCACGTCAAGGGAGGCTTGTTAACTATGGCCTTCTTGCTAGGAAAGCTATCCTCCAAATCCAGGCCCTGGGTGTGGCCAGTAGAGACCCATCCACAGGAAAGGAGAAGCCTTGGTGAGCTTTCCTTTCCGGGACGTCTTCTACTCTAAGGGCTCATGGTACTCTGCTTCCTTCTCCCTTCAGACAGCCCAGGAGACCACCCTAAGTGACCCAGCCTAGTGACCCAGCAAGGCTGCTTCTGTGCTTGACAGCCACATAGACATAACTGCTCAGCAGGGATTACTTTCCAGAGAACACAGTAGGATTAAAACAGATTTAGAAATGAAACTATTCTAATTCACAGGCAAGTTGTTCTAGCTGAATAAACGGGATACAAACTAAATCCACCTACTGTAAACAATGAAATAACTCAGCATTGCTTGGTTTTCACAGTATGTTATTGGGGAATGCAGCCACATACCTTAGTAACTAATAATTCTTTGTTAATGTGTTTGCTCATTCATTCATTCATTTATGTACCATATTTATTGAGGGCTTACTAAGTGCTCAGTATTATAGGAGCTGGTGATACTGTAATGAGCAAAACAAAGTCTCTGCCCTTGTGGTGTTTAAATTCTAGGAAAGACAGAAAATAAACAAATAAACATATATTGTAAAGTCAAGTATGATACTTGTTATAAACAAAATAAATAAGATTGAAAGGCTAGAGGATGAGGAGGCAGTGAGAAGTTGCTATTTTACATAGGATGAGCTCATCATTAAAGTCATGAATCCAGGGCCCTCTTGGCGATAGGCCCCTCAAACCAAGCCTGGAAGCACTGGCTCTGGAAAGCACTGTTACCCACCCAGCAAGAACTTGACTTTTCATCAGAGGGTGTGGCTGACCAAAGAGCTCCAAAATGGGAACAACCATTATGCAATTCCTAGAATGGGCGCCACCTAGTGGTTGTAAATGTAATTGACCTGTTTCAGTCTTCCCAGCGCCTTGGAGCTTGGAGTTTAAATGCCCATAGTTCAAGACAAAAATGTTACTAAGGGGGTGTTGGGGACCTTAGTAAACCAGGGCTGTGGTTTGCCAACTGACTGTGTGTCGTTTCATAGACACCCTCATAATGTATCTGTTTAGATCTTTTCTTCCCTCTGCCTGGACTAATGACAGATGACCAGATAGGCAGTCATTGTGTTAGGCCCCTTCAAACCATCATCAATGCTCTGAATCACATCCAAACAAACACACACACACACCCCTCCCTGCATTCATTCATTCATTCATTCATTCATTGTTATGGTTTAGGCACGTTCTAGGCTGAAGAGAGATATGTGTATGTATACCACACATACATATGTATACATACGGCATACATACGGCATTTATGGCATATATACATATATATTTTCATATATATGTATGTATAATTATGCTTATATTGCTAAGACAGAAGGAAAAGGAGTTGAAAGAATGTGGGGGAAAATCACCCCGAATTATAATCTTATGCGATGCTTCACCACATGTAGTTCTAAGAGCTACCATATCCCCCCAACATGGACTGTCCCCTGATCCTATATTCTATGCTAGGACTGAAGGATGACATTGAGGCACAGTTTGGAGTTTTCTGTCTTTTCCCTACACAATGCAAGAAGCAGAAATACAAACCTACCTCAAATCTAAGCTTGGTGCTGGCTTTGTCTTACACACATTTTGTGATTGAAAATAAATTAACATCTAATTAATTAAAAGTTGCTGAGCAGGAAATGGAACCGATGCCCCAGGGAGGACAGAGCCCAGCAATGCGTGACTGACGCAGTCATAGCCAGCAGAAGAGTGTGGTAATGAAGAGTATGAGCTCGGGCTGTTTCCAGATCTTTGCTATTGTAAATAATGCTGCAATGAGCGTACCACATGATCTCACTTATATGTGGAATCTAATGAACAAAATAAACTGACAAATAAAATAGAAACAGAGGCATGGATACATGGAACAGATTGACAGCTTTCAGAGGGGAGGACAGTTTTCAGAAGACTGGATGAAAGGAGAAGGGATTAAGCAAAAAAAAAAAAATATATATATATATACAACACAAAGACACAGATAACAGAGTAGTGATAGCCATAGGGCAAGTGAGGTGGGCTGGTAGGTGGAGGTAAGCAAAGGAGGGGAATCGCGATAAAAAGAGACTTTGTTTGGGGCAATGAGAACACCATGCAGTGTGCAGGTGATGTTTTATTAGTTATACACTTGAAACCTGTATGGTTTTACAAACCAATGTCATTCAATAAATTCAACTAAAAAAAAAAAGTGTCAGCTTGTGGTGAACCCTGGTCAGGCCAGCATGTACCCTCTACAGCCTTGTGGGTAACTTCTTGTGCACGATGATGGACTGCTCATCATCACACGGTGTCAATTAAGTTGCATTTATAGAATGTCTGTCCATCGGATCAAACTGTGTACAATGCAGCAATATGGTGATGGTGGCAAAGCAAGACTATGTGCCTGGAACCCTGATGTCAGATCCCGGTGGTTTGGCTTGAGGAAGGCAGCTTTTAGCAGCCACATCAGGTACCAAAACTGGAGTTTTGGGTGTTGTGGGTACAAAAATAAGAGGCTTGACAGCCCTGGTTGGTGCGACTCAGTGGACTGAGTGCCGGCCTGCGAGTCAAAGGGTCACCTGTTCGATTCCCAGTCGGAGCACATGCCTGGGTTATGGGTCAGGTCCCCAGTAGGGGGTGTGTGAGAGGCAACCACACATTGATGTTTCTCTCCTCCTCTTTTTCCCTCCCTTCCCCTCTGTCTAAAAATAAATAAATAAAATCTTAGAAAAAAAAAAGAGGCTTGATAAACCTTCGCTCAGGGCCTCCAATGAGGAACCAAGGCAGCATCACCCACCCAATATCCCCTCCCAGCATTCCTAATATACTTTTCTATGAATGAATTCTCTGTGTTGATCTTAGTGAAAGATTTAGCTAAGATTTATATTTCATAGTGCTCATTTTCTCCAAGGCTCCCATTATGTTCTCTGCAGTAGCTGGATTTATATCCCAGGTCTGCCACTTAATAACCATGTAATCTTGCACAAGTCACTTAACTTCTCTGTGCCTCAGTTTCCACATATGGTTAGTACAGGTAATGACAGTACCTACTGGATAGGGTTATTGTGAGATTAAATGAGATCACATGAAAAACTCTTGGAACATTGCTTGGACTGTAGAAAGGGCTCAATAAATGTTAACTTTTTAAAAAATCTCACCCAGGGACATGCTTAATTGGTTTTAGAGAGAGAGGAAGGGAGAGGGGGGAGAGGGAGAGAAACATCAATCAGTTACCTCTTGTACACACCCCAACTGGGGACCAAACCTGCAAGGCAGGCATATGCCCTGACTGGGAATTGAACCCAGGACCTTTAGGTTTATGGAACGATGCCCCAACCGACTGAACCACCTGACGAGGGCAATAAATTTTAACTATCATCATCATCATCATCACTTTCCACTTCTTGAGACTTCAGAAGTTAAATCAAAGATGCATTTTTTAAAATGGGTTCACACTTTGCTGTTTTTTTCCCATTTCACTGAAACAGAAAGTCCTTCAGCTACAGGCTTTCTAGTGAGATGTGTTCTAGGAACTGAAGAATTAAATCTTAATGAAAAGCAAGCCACAGTGCCTGATCTGGGTTCTCACAAGACTTTCTGAAAAGCCCTGTCCTCCTGAGTTGGGAGGGTGGAATGCACTCTTCCAGTCTCCTAACCTGTTTTTCTCTGGTCAGGAGCAGCGCACACTCAGCGAGACCTGTCAGTGCCTCATCTTTCCTTCTTTCCAACCCTCAGCCGCACAGGTGCAAAGACAGCAATACAACTTGCTGAGCTCAGACTCAGACACTCTCTAGAAATGCTCATCTCTGTTTTGACGTTTCCAGCATGACAAAGTCTAACTTCTGACTCCAGGGAGGCAGTACTCAGGGCTGCAAAGCATTCTGAGAGACCTTCCATCTTCGGAGGTCTGTTTCCTGACAGACGAGCCCTCCACTGGCCTCTGGAGGGCCTGTCTTTTCCAGGTTCTCTGCTCACCTTGGATTCGGGAAGAAAAGAGAAAGATGGCACCCTATTTATTGAAGGCTCGCTTTGTGCCAGGACTTCTGCTTTATGTGTTATCTTATTTAAACCACACAGAGTCCTGCCCGATGGGTAAAGTGAGGCTCAGAGAGCTGCAGGAACTTGGCCAAAGTACTGCAGCAAACAAGGGGCAGAGCCGGATTCAAAGCCAAGCGCAGACTCCCCTCCTTCCACCAGACCGACCTGCTTCAGATCCTGAGATGTTTTCCCTCCTTTCTCTCCTCTTTGCTGTCTGATTTGAGGTCACAGCCTGCCTTCATCCCAGGAAGTGAAACAAAATCATTGCCGACAGGAATGAATCCAAAAGACACCGCCAACTTTGGAAAACACCAGTGGGCTGCCATCAGCCCTGTTTTGAGGCTGGTGATGTTGGGAATCACTCTGAAGGAGGAAGACAGAAATATCTCTTGTCTTTGCTTTAACCTGCCAAAGTCGGCACAGTTTTCAGGACTGGGTGCCAAGTTGTGGGCACCCACACAGCCAGAAATCCTCACACACATATGGTAGCTGCAGCAGACAGCTGTTTGAAGAATGTTCCTGTCAGAGGGAGTTGGGGAGGTGGCGAGGGCACCTGAGGAAAGGGGACTCTGCAGCCACAAGGATGGGGATGGTAAACGAAGTGGGATCCAGGAAGCGGCCCTCCCTCCAGGTGTGCCCAAGGGCAAAGTCAGAGCAAAATATACATGAGGGGGAAAGGGAGGGGGTGCAACCTCCCTGGCCATCTCCGCTTTCTGGCTTTCTCCTCTGCTCTTATTTATTTTTCCAGCTCCCCAGCTCCAGCACTCATCCTGTACCCCACTCTCAAAGGCCTCCCTGCTAGCTGAAGACCCAAAGGAGGATTGCCGGGAGAATAAATTATACGCTTGGAGCCGCTGAGAGCCATGGGACAGGAAGAGTCTGCCTACCGTGGCTTCAGCTCAGAGCAGAGCCAGTGACACTGTTGCTTGAGCCCTGCACGTTTCAGCCATGCCTGAATCCCCTGCACTTTTGAAATAACACTTTGCATTTTGGCTTAAAAAATTTTCCACTGGGCTTCTGTCACTTATAATAAAAACAACACAAATAAAATCCTACCTGAAACAGCAGCAGCATGTCTAGTACAAGTTTTCAAGGACAGATCCTCTACAACAGTCAGGGCAGGAGGCAGAAAACTTTAGCACAAAGCCACTTGACAGGGTGAACTCAGAATCTAGAGACACCAAGCATGGACCAAGTTGGCTAGCCCCTGCCTCAGGAGGCCTTGGCTCCCAGGGGCAGGCGTGGGGGGAATGTGTGTAAAAGATGCTCAGGTTTAACTTACATTTCCTGCAGCTCTGTAGAGAGGCTGGAGGAAGCATCGGCCAGAGCCTATTCTGAGGCTTGGCAACCTACAGGATTTCCTGAAGCCGCCCCAAGCAATGATGGTAGCTACCTTATGTACAGCCCTTCCTATGTGCTATGATGTGCTGTGTGTATTATTTCATTTAATCCTCACAGCAGTCCTGAGAGGTAGATATGTTACTGGCATCATTTTTCATAAGAGGAATTGAGATTCACAGTGATGAAGCAACTTACTAATCATATAGATAGTAAGTGGCAGAACAGGAATTGAAATCTAGTGTATTGGACTCCAAACCTGTGGTTTTAACACTAATGCTATACTTCTTCCAAGATGGGTCAATGGGGGTAGGAGAGGTTGGCTACATGGAGAATTAATAATGATCTTTTCTTGTACAGCCTTGCAGAGTTTACAAAGCCCAGATTTATATGCAATCTCACTGCACCCATTTTACAGATAAGGACACTCAGGCTTAGAGGTAGGAAGCGACGTGCTCAAAGTCATTTGGGCCAACTGGATAAACTGCCCAAGGTGATGCTCCTCACATGGAGCAGCCAGTGTGCAGTCTGCAGAAACTCACAGTGTGTATGGGCAGAGGGTGGAGCTGGCCTCACCACACGGATCCATGCTTAAGGCCAGTGATGGCATCAGTCTAGCTAAGGAAGATCTCTGACAGACGAGGGGACCAGCCAGTGTTGTGGCCACAGATCCAATTGCAAGACTCAAATCCCAAGACAGCAGAGCGCTGCACTCACAAAAAGATTCCCAGGTCCAGCCAAAGCCCTATTTATTTTTCAGCAACATTTGATATGGACGAATTCCAGTTCAACCAGAGAGATTCAGCTTCCTGGTGTTCCCAGGGGGGCTCTTGCAATGAAAGCAGCCCCTTTTTTCCATCGGGCCATCCTCCGCAAAAAAGGCTGCAAGACTGAGCTGAGCCGCCTGAGGAGCAGGGAGTTGGAATCTGCCTGCCTGCCTTCCTCCCTGAGGAGAGTTACTGTCTCAGCCTGAGCCCCAGGGGCCCTCTCCGTTGGGCCTGTCCTGAGGCTTTGCTGAGCTCAGAGGCACCTGTCCGAGAGAGACAAGGCAAGGCTGTCTTTCACTGTTCCCTGGGTGACTCGCCTGGAGGAGTGACCAGGCAGGGATCCAGGTGACAGGATAGAAGGGGCCAGGGCAGTCACTGTTGTTCACTGCTGGAAGTGTGCCAGGGGACTGGAAGGTAAGCTGCAATCCCACCCCCTCCTCACGTTCCCCTCCAGGAGATACTGCTTTCTGTGTAGCTTTTTTTTTGCGGGGGGGAGGTGGGGGGGGCCAGGCAGGGCAGAGGGAGGTAATCCTTGAAGCCAGGTGAACAGCCTTCTGGATTTATTTTCCGACAAGCTATCTGTGAGCTCTGAATCTAGGGCAAGTGTTAAAGGCAGGAACGGAGGGGAAAAAGCAGGTTCATGAAGTCAAACCAAGCCCTTCCAGGCCTGGAAGGTCCAGCACACGTTCTGGGGGAGCAGACAGTAGGTCCTAGGTTTAAAGGCCCATCTCTACCACTTGCTTTCCTTGGGCAAGACCTTAACTCTTGCCATACTTAGTGTTTACTGAGAGCCACCTACATGCTTTGGATTCAATGGTAAGGGAAAAAAAAGACAGTTACCTTCTTGGAACTTACAATTAGTGAGGGAGATGGAGGTAAACATTAATCAAACAACCGATAAGAGTATCCCACCACCACCACTGTCACCAAAAAAAGCACAATGTCAGGGACAGATGCATAGGACATGATTAGAGAGAAAGCACCCTCTCTGGGAGGTTACAGAAGACTTTCTTGAAGAAATAGTAACGCAGCTGAGGTCTGGGAAGGCCAATATTGAAGCTGAGGGCTGTTTGTTTACTGAACAGAGTCAGAGGGGCATTCCATGCAGAGAAACAGGATATTCAAAGGTAGAATATTTGGAAAAAGGAACAGGCTCCTCTAAGGAACTGGAAGAAGGTCCATGAGGCTGAAGTACAGGGTGGAGAAGCAGGTGGGAGCAGAGGGTGCAAGAATGTGGGTCTTTATCTTTAGAGCAATAGGAAGCCTTCTGAGGTACACTAAGCAGGGAGGCCAGATGATCGCACTTGCAGTTTGAAAACATGACTCTGGCAGTAGCCGACAAGGAATTGGAAGGGAACCAAAATTCAGGAGACCAGTTAAAAGGTCTCAGGTATTGGCCTGTAAAATGGGGATAATGATAACACTACTTCATCAGCTGTTGCCAAGATTCAACGAGCTACTACATTTTAAGTATTTCAATACCTGGCACATGGTAAACTGTTCAGTAAATGCCATTATTGTTACTTTTATTGACAGTTTCTACAGAAAGATATTTCTGCTCACGGCTGTTCCAGTGAGATGGGCTGGGAGAGGGAGGTGGTTGTTCCTAGGATGGAAATGCAGTTTGCACGAGTCACACGTTGAGGCCAGAACCCAGGATGCCCGAAGGCTCTATTAGAATGGCTTGAGCGCATGAATCACTAAGAAAACCAACTGATGCTGGAAACTTGCTGGAGAGATGGTAAGCCCTAGTGTTGGCTGAGAAAACGTGCTTTTCTGCCAGGTGTTCCAAAGAGCATGTGGAAGGCTCGCACTCGTGTGCAGTCGCCCGGAGGGACCCTCGCCGCTGCTCAGCCCCAGGCTGACCTGCAGGTTTCCGCCCCGCCCGGCTTCCCGGGCAGAGGGTGCCAGGAGGAGGGAGGGTCCCCGGAAGGCCAGCTCCAACCCGCCCGCAGGAGCTGCCCCCTCCCCAGTCACGTGGCCTGGTGGGTGGGGACCAACCTGAAGTTAGAGAAATCCCGAGCCATCCCAAGTTCTGAGTGCGCCGCGCGTACTCCCGAGCCCGGGCTGCGGGCGCGGGGGGCATCGGGAAGAGGGGGGAGGTGGCAATTTGCGAAGCCGAGCGGCGGCGCGGACGGCGGGACTCGGGGCATGACCCAGCTGTCCGTGATCCCGGGGTCGGCCACTGCGTGGACTGGTGAGGCGGATCGGGGGCGGCAGCGGCTAGGGTCCGAGAGGAAGCTCCGGCATTGGGCACCACACCCCATCCTGGTCTTGGGGATGCGGACACCCACAACGGGAGGGGCAGTGGGGTAGAGAGACCGCGGTGGACACTTGGACCTTCGGGTCAGCCCCGCCAGCTTCACTCCTCCTGACCGGCTCTTACCCCAAGTCGGGGTGACGCGGCGATGTTCAGCTGACGTCGACGCTGGGAGCCGCTCGCCGGCCGGGGGCGCTGTGTCGGCTCCCGGCGTGGTGCCGGCCCCGCCCCCCGCGCGCGCAGTGGCTGCTCTCCGTGACGTCACGCTCGGCTATAAAGAGCGCGGCGCGCGGTTCTCCGAGCGCTGGAGGAGCTCGAGGACCAGGGTGGCTGGGGCTCTGGGAGCGGCGCGGACGCCGGTCCGCGGGAGTCTCAGCGATGTTTTACTCAGGGCTCCTCACCGAGGGCGGCCGCAAGGATACGGACATGCGGGAGGCGGCGTCGCTGCGGCAGCAGCGCCGGATGAAGCAGGCCGTGCAGTTCATCCACAAGGACTCGGCCGACCTACTGCCCCTGGACGGCCTCAAGAAGCTGGGCTCGTCCAAGGACACGGTGAGCCTCGCGAGCGCGCCCGCTTCGGGATCCCCTCGCGCGGCGGCCTCCCGGGGCCCGCCCATTGCCGCTTGCCGCTTTCACTGAGTCACCGCTCCGGCCCGCCGCTGCCCTCTGTCTCACTATTCCCCATCCATCCCCTTACTTCAGTGTCTCGCAGGATTCCATCGTAGCTTTAATAGCTCGCGCCTCCCCTCAGCTCTGCTTCCTCCCTTGAGGTCTGTTCTCGAGTAGAAAAGACCCTGCCCTGCCTTCTTGCCCTCAAGTCGTCTTTCCTTCCCGTTATTCGCAGTACAGGTTTTGATCGCAGGGGCTGGAGCCTTGCAGCCCGAGCAGCCCCACAGGCAGCTTGACCGGTAGTATGACCTCCTAGTGGGTGTGAGGAGAGGACGAAGTGGGAAGCGGGGTGGGTTTCTTGGTAGTCACCATACCAGATGACTTCTGTTAAATCCATTTTCCCCTATGCAAAATGTTCTCCGTTTGATTTGGATCTCACCTACGTTTGACCTTGCATCCTGAAGTAGGACAGGAAAGAAGGGTCGAACGTGTAGGTTTCCTGAACCCCAAACATCTCTTCATCGTAATCATCTCTCTTGCTACTCCCCCGGTCGCCCCCCCGCCCCCCAGACTTCTGCACACACAGAAGGGGTAGACCTTGGAACCCAGGAGTCTCCATCTCACTGACCTGCTAACGTGTGGGGCTGGGGCCGGCGCCGGGGCCGGGGCCGGGGCCGGGGCCGGGGCTGCTGCAGGCTTTTTCTGGGAGGGTGGTTCTTTGCATTAAGGAGAACCCCCCAGGACTGGAGGTCTGGGTTAAAAGATCATGCTGCCCTCTAGCTACAGAAGGGGCATGGATGGCTAAGGGTCACTAGTTTAAAGAACTGTATTTGACTCTCGTCCTTCAGTCACTGTAGTGGTCCTGGGCTGAATTTATGTTTAGCTTTGTAGTTTTATCTGGAGTTTTCTTGTAGTTTACTTGTTTTCTTAAATTCCATAACCATTTTATTCATTGGGGCAATAACTTATGAAACATTAATTGAATGTCTTTTCAATGAAATAGGTACTCTCTAATTTTTCCAGTGGTGTTGGTTTTTTTTTTTTGGTTTTTTTTTTTTTTTTTTTTTTTTTTTTTTTTTTTTTTTTTTTTTTTTTTTTTTTTTTTTGGCTTTTGGAATGTTTAATTTGGTGGGGGGGGGCATGTCAGCCTGGTTCACTGAAATTGCCATTTCCAGCTTAAGAATAACTATTGAGGGCAGAGTTCTGGATCATTTTTCTTTTAAAAAACAACCCTAATGACACACAGATACCAATATCAGATGTGCCCTCCCTCATTGTGATGAGAGTCATTTTTAGTTATTTATGTGCAGGAAGGTCTTCCCAGTTATCTTGCTCTGTTTTATCAAATGTATTTTCCCTGCACAAGTCACAGGATTGTCAGTCTGATTCATGCTCACTTAGAGTGGTGACTGAAATATATTCCAGAAAAAAAGATAGCTCTCTTTCTTCCTATCTTTCACTTCAAAGCAGTTTAGATTTATTTAGCAAATCAGGTCCAAGTCTTCTTACATTCAGGCCAAAATAATCCTAGCTCCTGGAAGCCACAGGAACCAATAAAGAAGAAAGTGTTGGGAAAAGAAATAAAATGTGGAATCTTTTTCTTCCCTTCATTCTGGATTTAAGATATGATTGAAATTTGGTTGTCCTGAGCTGTCAAGGAATTTCCTATCCCTGAGAAACTACCTCTCCAGGCTTCTGCCTAGCATTCCTTATACTCCTTCATCCTGTGTAGGAAGAATTCCATCTGCGTTTCTGACTCCAGTCTGTCTCAACTGAACCACACAGAAGCTGATTAGCAGTAGGCTGGAAGAAGGAAGCATCCTCAGAAAGCAGGTTATTGCCATGGATGTGACACACAGCAGTTTACTGTGAGGCCCTGAACCGTGGTTCACACTTTCTTCACCTCTACCCGCCATTGCCATGGAGTTGATATCCCTCTCTCACTGTTCTCACACCTTTAATGTGCAGATGATTGCAGAGAAGAGTTAGAACAGGTCACAGCCAGGCCCACTATGGTTGGGCTGGGAGAGCTGTGAGTACTGGAATGAGATGGCTTGCTTAAGCTCTCCTGGAACTGATTTTACTGCCTCAGTGTAATCTTAGAACGACCTTAGAAGTACTCTATCACTTCACTTGAAGGATATATCTGGTCATACAGACCAGTGTTGACTCAGTTTTTTCACATTGAAGTGAAATTTTGAGGATGCCAACATTGACTGAAGAGGTATATAGTACAAAGAATAAGGAGGGGATGGCACCCGAGAGAGACAAGGGGAAAAATAAATGAGCTTTAATTGACTCTGGGGTATGTGCCAGTGAGAAGGGTGTAGGTTGTTTTTTCCTACTAGTGACCTATATTAGAATGATATTACTGGGTTTTCTAAATTATCTACCTTTTGCCAAGCTGTGTCTGTAACTTTTGCCATTTGATACTAGCCTGCCAACTTTTTTTGGATTGGCAAAGAGCACCAGTTGGCAATCAAATGTGGTCTTGTTCTCTTGGCCCCAGGGAAGTGCCTTTGCCCTCTGTTTGTGTGTAGTTGGCTGCTGCAAAGTCTGCTATGCAAATTAATTGCATAATTAACTTATTACTTATGTCTGGCTCTCTTATTTTGTGTGTCCTTTCATCTTGTGCTGTTTTTTTCCTTGTCTAATGTTAAGAGCCAAAATCAGAGGTATGAGTAATATTTTATTTGAGTTATTATTTTTTAAAAAAGTTGATGAAACTGGAGAAAAATCACTCCATTCTTGGAGTTTCTTTTGTTTCAGCTACCAGGTTCATAAATATTTTTCTCATGGAGATAAGGACTTTTTAAGTTTTAAAAACAGTCATGTCAGCCCTGGCTGGTGTAACTCAGTGGATTGAGCACGGGCTGGGAGCCAAGCGGTCCCAGTTCGATTCCCAGTCAGGGCACATGCCTGGGTGCGGGCCAGGTCCCCGTGAGGGCCATGTGAGAGGCAACCATACATTGCTGTTTCTCTCCCTCTCTTTCTCCCTCCCTTCCCCTCTCTCTAAAAAATAAATAAATAAAATCTTAAAAAAAAAAGTCAGAAAACCTTGCATTAGAAGTAAAAATTCTTAAAAAAAAAAAAACAACAGTCATGTCATAGGATAATGCTCAGTCTTTCCAGTTTAATAACGTTAGTGAGCATCAGGCCAAATCCGTAGCTGTCTAGCAATAGAAGGAGTTTTGTGTTCCTGTCTACGATTGATTCTGCTTATAACCAAATGCCTTAGCAAAACTCACTAGAATTAGGAATGAAGGCCAGGGGAGGGATGGTGGAACACAGCAAAACCAACCGACCATGAAATGACTAGCCCTGTACTCTGAATGTCTGATCTACCTGATCAGAATCTGTCAGTTAGAGCAGCCATGGGCGGTACCCTGTCGTTTAGCTATTCATAATGCCACAAGACATCCATAATGCTGCAGGTTTTGAACCAAAGAACTTTGGTGCCCTGGAAAAGGAACATGAAACACCAGTATAACACCAGAACCTGGTGCAAACTGAAGATGTTCAGAGCTGTGATCGTGTCCTAATAATAGCAAACATTATTTTAACACTTTCTGTGGTCAGAATACTTGGTAGATGCTAGAATCACAAATAAGAAGATAGCACAGTTTCTATAGGGAGCATATCGATTAGGGGAAGAACAGAATAGATTAATTTGTTCTACACTTATTACATGTCAGGAAATAATATAGGCATTCAAGATATAATAGTGAACCAAACAGAGTTCCTGCCCTTATGGAACTTACATTCTTGTTGGGAGAAGGCAGAAAATAAAAACAAGTAAATATATATAACTATGGAGAAAATAAACCAGGGTAAGGGGGTAGGGAGTGCAGTGAGTGACCAGGGTAGGGCAGAGTGGGACCTCACTATTTTATATAGGGTGGTCAGGGAAGGCATCTCTGATAAGATTTCATTTTAAAAGATACTGAAGGAAATTAGAGAGCAAAATATCTTGGCGAAGAATGTTCTAGGCAGAAGGAACAGCAAGTGCAAAGGCCTGAATTATCAGTGTGCTTGATGTGATGGAAGACTTACGAGAAGGTCATTCTGCCCAGAGCAAAATGAGCAAGAGGGAGGGCGATAGGAGAAGACATCAGAGAGTGGTGGGAGGCCGGAGTACTTAGGACATTGTATAGAGATTTTGCTTTAATCCAGTGTGGAAAGCCAGTGTAAGACTTCGGGCAGAGGGGTCACATGACATGACTTACTTTGTAAAAATGTTACTCAGATCACTGTGTGGACCAGGCTGCAGAGGGGCAAGAGTAGAAGCCACGAGACTGACTAGGTGCGAGATGAAGGTGGCTCACAGCAGTGTGACGGCAGAGCAGAGGACAAGAAAAGATCAGGTGCTGGATATACTTTGAAGGCAGAACTGACAAGTTTACCTGAAGGGTTGGATTAAGGATCTGAAGGAAAGAGTAGTCATGAATGGCCTCAAGATTTTTGATCTGGCAGTTGGAAGAATCAACTTGTCATTTACTGAACTGGGTAAGCTACAGGAGGAGCAGCTTAGGGACAGAGAATAAGAGTCAAGAATGCAAAGGGGGACAAATTGGGACAACTGTAATAGAATAACAGTAATTTAAAAAAAAATTAGGAATCTGATTTTTGAACAAGTCTGGGATATCTCTTAGTAATTTAAGCGTAGCTGTTGACAGTTCCCAAGAAGGAATACCACCAGGAAGCCTATGCTAGTTGCCAAGATGTTACAGTCATCAAATGCTAGAGGAATTCAGCAGAAGAAGGGATTACTCTGGCCTGGTGTGACAATAGTGATGGAGACCAGCATCTGATTATAGCTTCATCATTCCCTGGTGAGGAAATTGACTACGAGATGATTTGGAGAGGAGGCTGCCTCCGTGGCGTGCCCTATAGAACCCCAGAGTAAGATGAACTTACTTACAGGTTATCTGGTCCCATTCCCTGCCTATGTGTGAATTCTTTCTGACAACAGTGCAGCCTGCCATGGCAGCTGAGAAACCACCATCTCAGACTAATCCACAAGCAGGCAGCAATCAGGAATAAGACTGTTCTCTTTGAAATAATGTGTCCATTGGATCACAAGGCAAAGGCAAAGAGACAGAACACAGAAGACCTGGGCAATGTGACAGCCTGCCTAACATATAGGTCCCCGTGTGTTTTTGAGCAACTGCAAGCCCAAGGCCAACCTGTCTATATTCCCATGGGGGAGAGTGGGTCACATGTTGTATATTCAACTAGTAAATAAAGAAGAGGAGGCATAGATACTAGTGCCCTTCTACATTTCCAGGATTGGATAGAGACATGTATACTAGGTTTGAAGTGAGAGTCAATCAGGAATCCATATTTATCTGCAGAGAAGAATGATTTCATGCTCTTTTAGGGGAAATAAGTGAATGGTAACCAGCTTCAATTTTAGGCTATGCATAAGAATTTAATGTATATACACATACATATACTTTCTAAAATTTGAGTGCTTCAAGCAGATCATGTCTTTTAATCCTCACAAAAGCAGTACAAGGTACTTACTGACTTGACCTCAGCTCTGTCTGACTCCAAAGTGTATAGTTTTAAATACTACTCTAAGTCAGGAGTTGGCAAACTTTTTCTGTAAAGGACAAGATAGTAACTTTTTTTTTTTTTTGCTTTATAGGCTGAACAGTCTCTGTCTCAACTACTCAACTCTGCTGTTGTACAAAAGCAGCTGTAGACAGTTTATGAGTTTTATTTACAAAAACAAGTGGCAGACTGGATTTGGTTTGGGGACTGTGTTTACTGACCCCTATTTCCGGTGGTTCTAACTGTGGTTCTATTGCTAGCTAGAAACCTTGGGTCTCTCCTCTGGAAGTAAATGCTGCAAAGAAGGCAGAGTTCTGTCTTCCTCCCTGTTTCTCACTCTGGTCCATTCTGTGGACCACAGAAATCCATTAGTCTGATTCTGTCTGGGTTCAGCGCAGCATAGGTAAAGGGATTGAGAAAGTAGCCTTAGAAGTTCTTGCTCAAATCATATTGCGTGGCATCCTGCAGTA
This sequence comes from Micronycteris hirsuta, assembly GCA_004026765.1. Classification (NCBI taxonomy): domain Eukaryota; kingdom Metazoa; phylum Chordata; class Mammalia; order Chiroptera; family Phyllostomidae; genus Micronycteris; species Micronycteris hirsuta. The sequence goes on along the minus strand of PVJI01004475.1, from coordinate 72,296 downwards.
TAATCAATGTCCTCCCCCAGCCCCCGCTTTCTTCCCACCTACAGCCTGATTAGAAGAGATAATTAAGCAAACTGTATGCCAGATTGAGGAACCTGAACTATTTCCATCCAGAAAACAGCACTGCTCACAGAGCCCATTTCCTTCGGAAGCTCCTGATGATGATGGCGGCAGCACATTTGAGCTCACTGGATTAGAGTTTAGGTGCCTGAACCCTGGTTAGGGCTTAGCAGCAACATTTCAGAAACAGTAGAGAACCAGGGACCGCTTAGGTTAGTAGTTGCCTTGTTGAGCTAAAGCATAAAGAAGGATTCATGGCAGGAGGATGACTTGGGAATTATGCCCAAAAGGCCGTCAGAGTACCTGCAGCACCTGCCTAGCTTATTACCAGTGTGCATCTTGCAGGATATCAGGAATGTAGAAGACGGTCCTTGGAAAGCCAGTATTGCAATAAACATAAAAATAAACCACTTAAGCAAATTTACACAGCAGCAGTCTGGAGAGCAAACTCAAGTAGTACAAACTATGTAATGCACAAGACCTGAAGGGATTCTGAAAGAAAGAACTAAATGATGTTCGTCCAGAAAGGCTTTTTGAAGACTTAGAAGGTAGAGATTGGTTTGTTCATTACCATGTCGAGAGCTGGGGATATAGCTGTGATCGAGACAAGATCCCTGCCCTTGTGGAGTTAACACTGTGGTTGGGGGAATGAAATAGTAGACAAGTAAATGAACAAGTTTTTGATTTATTGATTTTATCATTACCTATTGATTTTCTATTTTAATAGATGAAGTTTTGATTCTCCTACACCTCCTCATCATGTCTCTCTGCTATTGTACCAACATTCTGTTAAATAACTGTTTCGTGTCAAATCAGCACGTACTGCTTACATTATTATGACTACATACATGTTATTCACAGTTGAGTCAAATGTATTTTAATTACGTCTCCTTTCTCATGCATGTACTTATTTTTCTCACAATTATTAATTGCCTATTTATTAATTTATTTTCTATGTAAAATTTGAATATACTTCAAGTACCTTAAAACTGAAGATAATCTAGCAGGTCCATTTTTTTCCTTTTATTTTTTTTATTTGTCTTGGAGACATCCTTCCTGGAGCCCTCTACTTTCCCATTCCATTTTGGTTGCTCTCAAGACCTGCTGCACAACCTATATCCTCGACTTTTCCTTCATCACCATTCCCAGAATTTCCTTTGCCTGTCTTCTCTATTGGATCCTTTATTTCTTGGATCCTACGCTTCCCCCCCCCGCCACGCCCCCCTTGTCCTTTGGTTTCCCTTGCTTCGGTGGAACATAGCCTTCAGGAGCTTCGTGGGGATGTATGGGAAGTACCTGCTGAGTCTTGACTGATAGTTTGGCTAGGTTTAGAATGTATGTACTGTCAAGTTTTTTTAAAGCGTTATTTCATTGTCTTTTAGCTTCCATTATCGCCATTGAGCAATCCTATGCCATTCTGGTTCCTAATCCTTTGTGTTTGGATCATTTTCTTCTCCTTGGAAGCTTTTAGAATCTTTGTCATCTATAATACTCTAGAAATTCATAGTGATGAAATCTTGGTGTGGATCTTTTTTCTTTCATTATGCAAGGCTCAGTGTGGGCCCTTTCAATCTTTAAACTCATAGCCTTTGGTTCTGGCTTAATATGCTATGCCATCTCACTCTTAGTTGTTTTAGAAATCCAACAGTGCATAATTTCTAAGCCTAGCCAAACTGTCAACCAGAGTCTTTTGATTTTCTCTTATAAAACGAATAAACTTTTGGCATTCTCCCCAGTCATCTGGGTCAAGTGGGAGTCTTATGCAGGCTTTACACTAATCTATTCTCCTACCTTAATCATACCCTTCAGCTATAGAGGTTCTAATACCTCTAGCTCCACAGCCTTTCCAGGGTTTTAGTAGGAAAAATGCTTTTATAGTTAGACCCCAAAGTATGGAATAGCTCAAACATAATAGTTTATTTTTTCTTAAGTAATAGGTCCATCCTCCCATAGTCATTTAGGGACCCAGGCTGACAGTGACTCTTGTGTCTTCAACATGTGACCTCCAAGAAGGTTACCCTGGGGTCATCTCCATTCCAGCCAATCAGAAGAGGAAAAGAATATGGAGGCGTGTGTACAGGAGATTTTCATGAGCCAGGTCTAGAAGTGGCACACGTCTCTTCTACCCATATTCTCTTTGAGAGAGCTCAGTCATGTGAGCATGCCCCACTGCAGGGAGGCTGGGAAATACAATCTAGGTATCTACCCAGCAAGGAGAGCATGGGTTTTGATGAACAGCTGGCAGTCTGTCACTCCAGGGCTCTGTGGAGTAGAATGGTGTGACTCACTTAGCTTTCTGTAGTCTAGGTCACTTACCACTTTTATGTCTGCCCTTCAGATTCCAAAATTTTGTCACCTCTTTCTTTTTTTGTTGTTTTCTTTACTGTTCCCTTTGTTCTTCTAGGGTTAGGCCTTTCTTATTTCTTGACTGTCATTTTAGTGGTATTTTGTTTCAAAGAAGAAGTGTATAGTTAAACTGTCATTGAAAACTTGCAGGCATAATAAAATGACCACAGAAACACATCTCTGAGGTTCATATGGGTTTAATGGCTGTGAATTTTCAATTCTCGAACTATACTATGAGTACTTTTCGTTATGAAAGTCAACGAAGAGAATTATATGTACTGACAGAGAATGCCTTTCACATGTTAAACAAGAATAGAAAATTTTAGAAGTGTTATAGTATGATTCTATTTTTGTATATGTTTGTAACTGTATTAAAATTCTTTTAAAGGATATACTCTAAATGTAATGGTTGTTATTTGTAAGCAGGAGTTGAGAGGTTGGGGAGCCTGTCCCTTTTAATTTTATAAATTTCAGTGATATGTGCATATTTTACATTGAGCGTGTATTGTGTTTGAACCTCCTTTGCTTACTGAAGAAAAGAACAAATAATGGAATACAGTCATCCCTCAGTATCCATGAGGGTTGGTGCCAGGCACACCCCCCACACACACACACTAAAATTCGCAGATGTTCAAGCCCCTTCTATACAACGCGGTGATATCTGTATGTAGGCTACAGCTGGGCATGCCTACACATCACTTGATTTGTGTGGGTTCAGTGTAGTGCTCAGCATGTGGAAAATTCAAGTTTTGTTTTTTTGGAACTTGTTGAGATTTTTTTCCAGATTACTTTCAATCCACATTGGTTGAACCTGTGGCCACGAAGCCTGTGGGTGTGGAGGGCTGACTGGAGTCAGCAGGGCCAAAGGCCCTCGAGTCAAGTGAAGTGGAGGCCGGAACATATCCGTCCGATCTGGAAATGAGGAGGCTGTTACTGGTGCTATGGGATCAAGAGTAGCTCAGTGAGGACAATGAGGGTATCAGGAACTAGACGTGGTGATTTTGGCTTTTCTTTCAAAAGACCACTCAAGATCAAGGGTACGATTACAGAGGCGTGTAGAGTTGAGGAGATAGGGTCTGAGGTTTTTCTCCCCAATATATTAGAACTTTGAGTATGTTTTATAGCCTGTGGGGAAGGGTCCAGAAGGAAGGGAGGAAAATTCAAAAGAGAGATGACTTCAAGGAAAATAATTTTAGAATGTTCCTCATTTGCCTCATCTGTCCAGTGATGCTTAGACTCCTCTGGAAGATTGAGTAACCAGATAAAGTGCTGTTCAGCAAACCGATGTCTGATAGAAGGAAAGCCCCAGGCTTCCGGTGAGGAGGGCTTTGATTAGATGGCCTTTGAAACCCCTTGCAATTTTCAGTTTTGCACAATTTACCTGAGTTGGTCCTACTAAGCATGGACTTGACAGAAGCAAACACCCCGCTTTAGTATGACTTGAGTTAGGAGTCTAGGCTAATTAGCAAGAGAGATAAGAATGAAGAATTTCTATCTCTTGAGGAGCAAAGCGTTCTCCCAGCGGCACATCAGGAAATCTGACTGAGGTAGCACTGTCCTCTAGCTCCTTATCAACTTAGGAAGCTCATTTTCTTTAAAGTGCCTCTTTCTCTCCTTTTCTCAAGGATACTAATTTAGAATCTGTTTTGCCAAGCATCAGAGTATTTTGGGAATACATTTCTTCACCTCACCAGGGTTCAGTGAGTCATGACTCTGACTCCATCCTTCCCCCTTCCCTGGGAAAGTTCTAGGCTCTGGGCTTCTAAGAGTGACTGTCTTCCTCTAGAATTGGAGTGCCATCTGGTATGTGTTATGTAGAAACTTAGGGTTAGTTGCTATACTTTGAGGGATTTTGAATGATAATGTAAACTGGGAATAAGATGCTTTGTGTAGAAATTTCTCAGGTCAACAACTTCTTATCAAGAGGCAGATTATACTTTCTGGATGCCACTTTGGGTGGAAACGGTAGAGCACGGACATATCTGCCCCGGGAACTCTCTCCTAAGCTCAGTCAATGAGCAGACTTGAAATCACATTCCTCATTCTAGTTTCTAACAGTAGATATCCTGACACAGATATAAGGTCAAGTTAAGTCCCCTTCTTCTTGGTCAGTCTCTGCACCTTTTATACTCCCACTTTTTGACCCATGAAGAGAAGGAAATGGATGACAAGCATATGGCAGGAGTTGTCTTACACTCTTTGAGGTTTAGAAGATGTCAGTAAGGCTGATTCCTGTGGGTTCTGCCACGTTCCAAAGTGTGTCTCTTGGGAGGGTTGCCCAGCAGGTCTGAATTCCTGTCTTCCCACCCCATCCACCCGTGGGTAAGTCAGCCCTTAGGCCAGTAAGGCATGTATGTACAGACTGGTACCTATAAGGCTGTAAGGGAGTGAGACTTGAAATAGAAATAGGCAGAGCTTCTGACAGTCAGTCCTAGGCAGGTTTCTTCAGCCTCTGGAAATAAGATGCCCCTTCTGTAAGTCACCTGGAAGGAACACCTGTTCCACAACAGAGAAAGGCCACTTTTCTCCTGAAATGCCCTTGTAAGGAAGGGGTGGGAAGGCATAGGCACAGGTAGTCCAAATCACAAGGGTCCTTCAGTTCTCTGTAGCCATTGACTATTCATTGGCCGTAGTCACAGTTTCTAGTGGCCCACCTTGCTGTTTTCATTCAGGGTAGCCTACTGCAATGTGTTTTATAGTGCCTGCTCTGGCACACCAATGATGTCCCTACTTGAAGGGAGAATGTAATAAGAAGCAAGGTAGCGCTGTTATGTGAGGCTCCTTCATTACTTCAGTGGTACCCGTGGGACAGTGGGAAAAATTACTTGTCATTAAGAAGCCTCTGCTTTCTCTTCCTCAAGCAACCGCATAACATTCTGCAGAGGCGCCTCATGGAAACCAACCTGTCCAAGCTCCGAAGCAGCCGTGTCCCTTGGACCTCCAAGACCAACAAACTCAATCAGGCTAAGTCCGAGGGACTGAAGAGGTCTGAGGATGATGACATGATTTTGGTTTCTTGCCAGGTAATGTTCTGAGAACAGCTTTTCCAGGGCTTTCTGGCAAGTAGGGTTTGGGCTTATTGTGATCCCAAGAGTGGGTTTCTTACCTCCAAATTGTAGCATGTGGGTCTGACCATAGAATTTGTAAACGAGTTTCAAGGAGGGCACTCCATGCAACAGAGAACATGTATGCAGTATTTTGCATGCATGTGCATCCTTATGGAAAAAAGGACCAAAACATTCATCAGATTTGCATAGGGCTGTGTGACACAACTGCACGCATGCGCGCGCGCGCGCACACACACACACACACACACACACACACACACACACGATCTACTTGATATATAGAAACACCGAGATTCCTTTGGGATCTTCTGTCAGCCCTAGGTTCAGCAGGGAAAAGAGCCCCTCAAAGGAGACTCAGCAGTGGGTAAAGATGGGACGCTCCCACCCCATATTGTGAGGATGCTCTCCACCCCCGCCATTCATATGACATCTGCTACTTGCTCTCTGGATCTCCCTTCCCTTGCTCTTATTGAACAGTGTGTTTCCTCTCCACAGTGTGCCGGAAAGGATGTGAAAGCCCTGATTGATACAGGCTGTCAGTATAATCTCATCTCTTCAGCCTGTGTGTACAGACTGGGGTGAGTAGCTGCTGGATGGAATTGTACTGGATGGATGGATGGAATTCAGATGCTAATCCCTCTTTGCCTGAATCTGTTTTGAGGTTAGGGATGGTGAAGGTGTCCACAGAGGCTCCAAGAGAAGTATGCAGAGCTAAAATATCAGCGGGGTCCAGTCCGTAGTAGAGGGACAGAGTGAGGGTCCTCAGGCACCTGGGAGGAATCAGTGAGCCAGGAAAGCCTCAGACTTTCCATTAACTCCCACGTATTAAGTTTTGAGAAAGGACCACTGGGCTCTGGAATGAGAGAATGTGAGATTTTTGGCTGCTGTGTGTCACACCCTGATCCGGATTTGTGCCCTGCCCAGACACCAAGTTAGAAGGAGCTGTCCTGTTGGTATAACCTCCCTGAGTAACAGCAGGGAATGTGGGTGGCTTTAGCTTATTAGGGTCCTTCTGAAGGTCACAGTGCCTGTCCCAAGAAGCATCAGTCTGAACTTGGAAGAGGACTGCTATTGCTGCCAGGCCTGAATAGCGGTCATTAACCAAAAGTTTCTTAGTGCGTTTTTCTCTTTCTGCGGAACATGTGAAATGAGATCTTACCTCCGTGCCCGCTGGGTTTTGGGTGTGAGAGACAGATACCTTGTGTACTGAGTGTCTTCAGTTCTCTAACAGCTGGTAGTGAGTTCTCCCTCTTCTAGTCAGAGAAAGTCGTTTCGCATCCTTCCTCCTTTTCACTCAATCTGTACTTTCATTTCTTCTTCTTTCTCTTTCTTCCGAAGTACCAGAGGGGCCCTGAGATGTAGCCCAGAATTGGGAAGATCAACCCAGCGTTCTTTTCCATTTCTGTATCCCTATACACAACAAATCATTCCCTATCCAAATCTCTGCATTGACACAGTCGCTAGGGTAGATATAATGGCCCATTTTAAGCTACTTTCAGGATGTTCATATTCTTAGGTAGGGCTTGCACAAGACTGGATTCGTGGAATCAGTGACCTCTGCTACATGACCTGTTCCTTCTTGTCTCTGCCCTGCCCTCCACCCTTACCATCACTGTTTCTCTTTGAAGCTGCCTCTGCGGGTTTTGTATGTTGCTAAACGGGGTGGTAGGGGGAGTCCAGGACTCAAGTGCTCTTGTGGGAAGAACCGTGGGCTTTTTAATGTGGTGAAAAGATGAGATAAAGTGCAACATGATGGTTCCAGAAAGACTAATAATGTCCTGGTGCATAATTTGGCAGCAGACTGCCATGATTCCAGAGGAATTAATAACCATCTGTAAGGCTGCAATTATTATTTTTTTGGATGGGCTATAGCACTAAAAGAGAGGAAATGGAGTAGAGCAGAAGTATTGGCACAGAAAGTCCATAATTAAGTATTTATCCACCAACCCATAATGATTCGGGTGCTAGCTGTTCCCATCACGTTACATAACTGTGAAACCTTGGAGGCTGTTTCTTTCCTTCCTCCCCTGCACAGACAAGTTAAATTAGTTGGAACTTTCTCCATGGTATTCCTTGCTGATATCAATATCAATACACTTACTGACATTAAACTTATAGCCTAAGACTAACTGATGGGGGTAGACTTAAATAAGAAAGACATAGAGAAAATTAGACATCTTCTAAAATTAGAATCGACCCGCCCTCTCTGAGACCTGTTACCTACAGACGGGTAAAGGGACAGGTTAACTAAGCTGCCTTGCAGTGAGTGGGGATGTTAGGATGCAGAATAGGCTTCTCTGAGCGCATCAACTCTTATCATTTACCAGCACAGAGTGGCGTATCTCTTTATGAACAGGAGCTGCATTTTTAGTTTTTCTTACATCCCCTGGCATGTTTAGGACACCGTGCTAAAACAAGAAGTGTAGGCTGGCTAGCACTTTTTGGTAAATTGATCCCAGGAAATCCCTGGAAAATTCCGACTATGGGTCAGAAGGTAGACATTGCCAGATTCCATCAGAAACCTCTGCCAAGGGGATTCTGGTATCTTCTCCTCTGGTGCAGACTCAAGGAGCATGTCAGATCTCACAAGCATGAAGGAGAGAAGCTTTCTCTACCCCGGCATCTGAAAGTAGTGGGCCAGATTGAGCACCTAGTGATCACACTGGGCTCCCTCCGCCTGGACTGCCCAGCAGCTGTGGTTGGTGAGTAGAACTGGGGACTGGACCTGTGGGCCCTAAAGTAAATCCTCTTCCTACTCATGAGATCTCATGTCTGTAAGTATTGTCTTATTCAAAGTCCCAGGTTTTCACTGTTCTGTACTGTAGACCTTGTTCCACTTATTGCCCTCTAAAACACCAGTGGGCAATATTCAAGGCTATATTCAAGGCAAGTTGAAAAATTACTCTTGAAAAAAAGAAGGGGGGAGGGGCAAGACAACAAACATTTTGTGTGCCAGTGAAAATGGCCCCTCAGAGCTTTCCATGAGCTACTTTGAGGTAGAGGGCAAGATCCTCTTACTCCTATGCCATACATCCCTTGATAATTTCCCACCATCTATTACTTTCCCTCATGTGTTCTATTCTAAACTACTCTAAGTTCTTGATTTTTATTTAAAGTTAAAAAGACCTGGGTTTGCCCTGGCTGGGGGGTTTAGTTGGCTGGAGCATCATCCCATACATCAAGAAGTTGCAGGTTCGATCCCTAGTCAGGGCGCATATGGGAGACAACCAATTCATGTTTCTCTCTCACGGCAGTGTTTCTCTCTCTCCCCTCTTTCCTCTATCTCTAAAATCAATAAAGGTATCCTTAGGTGAGGATTAAAAAAAAAAAGACCTGGGTTTGAATCTTGGTTAAAAAGACCAGAGTTCAAATCTTTGTTCTATTGACTTTTCACTATAATTATCTGGGAAAATTACTTAAAATAACAGACACACAATAGATGTTTATTAGATATGTAGAACAAATATTTATTGGATGGATGGATGGATGAATGGATGGATGATTGATTGTTGGATGGAAACTAATGGTGATAAGGCTGACTTCTAAACCAGTATGGAAATGGCTGAATTTTAATTTTTTTTATTAGAGGACAATGAGAAAAACTTGTCCCTTGGTCTCCAGACTCTCCGATCCCTGAAGGTAGGATTGGTTCTACTTTCCCTTTGATATTTCCTCCCCGAGGAGGGGGTCATCGTATATGGACACCCCCAAAGTGAGATCATTAACAGTAACCAGTGATTCTCCTTTGTTTTCAGTGCATCATAAACTTGGATAAGCACCAGCTGATCATGGGGAAAACAGACAAAGAAGAAATCCCTTTCGTGGAGACAGTTTCCTTGAATGAAGACAAGTGAGTGTCCAAATGGGTCAGATCAAGTCAAATCCATTTGCCAATAACCAGAGGGTTCTCATACAGGATGTTGGGTTGTGTTCTCTTTTTTTTTCTCTTTTAGGTATAATTAACGTATTAGTTTCAGGTATGCAATGTAATGATTCGATATTTGTATACATTACAAAATGATCATCACAGTAAATCTAGTCAAACGTCCATTAACTCATTTTTCCCACCTCTGCCCCCAACCGTAGCTGTCCCCACAGGCTGTGCTCTCCCGGTGGCCTTCAGTCACGCCACAGGCGCACCCTCCCCAGCCCCATACTTCACCATCTTACAGAACTCTCTGCTCACATTTCAGAATGAGCAGCGATGACACTGCACAGAGTGGTGAAGGAAATGAGTTAAAGTTATACTTGCCTTCCTAAAGTCCTTGAATTTGGTGTCATTTCTTCTGTTTCTTTCTCATTTCAGCACTTCAGAAGCATAACTGCAGCCTGCAGCATGTCTGCACAGATGCACACACACCAGGTGGACAGATTGAGAGAACGGGGTTTGAACCAAATGCAGTAGCAACTTGCTGTGGACCAAGTCCTTTTCTCTAATAGAAGCTCCAGGGGCTCTTTCCCGCCCAGACCTCTCTAGACTTTAGTCTGTGCTTAGAGATCTTGTCTGGTTATAGCCATTGTTTTCTACTCCTTTGACCACTTAATTTATAGACCTTTTAACACTGCCAGGTCTCACTTGTGGCCTCTTTCTCTGCTTCTTCCAGGAACTTGCTTTTATTAGTCAAATAGAAAGGCTGCCAGGTTCTATTTCCCCATAAGTACACTTGCTACTTTTCCTATAGCTAAAATGTATAATAAACAGGAACCTGACCTTTATCTCCTTTCAGCTGTTCCAGACAGGTGCAGGATGTCTCAGAATTAACATCTCTTCTAATTCATTCATTGATTTCTCAAGTATGAATAGATCTGAGATCTGGAAGAGCTCAGGGAAATAATCTAATTCAACCCTTTCATTTAAAGGTCCAGGGAGGCCAGAGAATTGTCTAAGCTCAAACACAGAGTCAGTAGCAGAAGGGACCTAGAACTCAGTTACTGACAAGCCAAGGCTATGTTTGTTCTTCCCTGCTGCTTCATTTATCGTTAAGACTGGAGAGGAAGATGAAGAGATGAGGGTTTGTAAGGGCAGAGGAGGAGAGGAATGTGCTTTGGGATGGATGTGAGGAGGGCTGGGCATGCTTCCCTCCCAGGAGCTAAGCCCGCTGAAATTCCCCTGCCCCAAATTGTCACATTTAGGCCCTTGTCCTGGTACCTAAAAGCTGAAAGTACAAAGATCAACGAGACGGTCTTTCACCTGGAATTTCTTGGAGGGGAGGAGAGGAAGGAACCACAGACAGAAGAACGTTAATTACTCTCTGAGATGGAATTGAAGGCTTCAGTAAATACCAATAATCTGGGCATCATTGTTAGACGTTAATACTCCCAAGACCCAGTCACTACTCTGCCTAGCCTGTTATTTGTCTACCGTGGACTCCAGTAGCTGAGAACAGGAGTAGGTAAACAAGGTGAAAAAACCCAGAGCAGACCCAGAATGGAAGGGAGGACTAGATAGTTGGTGGAATGGCCTACCCAGGGGAATTTTTCTGGGAAGGAAACTTCCAGGCAGGGAATCGAGGGTTTACACACTCTTTAGCTCTGTCCTGGTATGAGGAAGTGGGAAGGCAGGAGCTGGCAGTGTTAATAAGGAAAACTTTTTCTGACTGCCCAATATTTCCTGACCCCTCTCAAAGAGCTGAAGATCACAGGGACTTCTTGAAGCTTTTTGTGGGGATGTCAGCTTGGGCACACAGATACTTATAATGGCATTTCTCCTTCAATGTGGTCACAGAAGTGCCTGGAGAAGTCAGGAAAATAGTCAACTGTGGGTATCCTTTTAGGAGATTCCCAAGCCTACCTTTGATTCATAGCATGAGTTCCCAGAGTGTTTAATGGATCCCACTTTGAACTTTGCCAGGTCCCACCAACAGTCTTGTCTAGCGCTCAGCTGCTGCCCCTACCAAACAACTCTTTGGAACTTGGAATATTTTTAGCCTTACAGAAGCTCCCTCCTGACTAGAAGGAGACTTGATGACCTCTATGTAGCAGCTGCAACCTGTTATCCCTGGGTCATCCGCAGGCCCGTTCTTATCAGCCCTGATAGAGGAAGTAAGATGGAGAATTAAGCAGAGCCCCAGGAGAGGAGGTCACCTTTGAAGCTTTAGCCAGGGTGCTCCCAGGTTACCAGCCTTCATTGCCCCCCACCTCCACTCCATTTTCTTACCTAGGGGACTAGTGCCTTTCCATTGAGGCCTCCCTACTCTCCTCTCCTACCTGTCATGAGAGCACTTTGGTCTGCTTTTTATCCTAGGACTGAGATGAAATACTTGACCCCTTCCTTCCCTAGTTGAAGTTCCACTCCGAGCCTTGGCTCCTGGCTACAAGTGAGGCTTGTTGGAAATTCCTTGGCCTGGTTTATCCTCATATAGATTCCCCGTGGACCAGGAGACCAGGAATTCTCAGGTGCTAGGACGATGGGACTGATTCTGACCCTCTGAGTTCAGGATTATATGGCATCAGGGGGAAGGCACATGACCTTTAGTGATCTTTATGGCCTCTGAGAATTAGTCAGTGATTTTCCCATTTTGGAATAGAAACAATTGAGGCAATTGAGCTTAGGGCATCATAATCTCAATGTAGTCAAATCATTTGAATTTACTGACAAAATTGTGTTTTAAACCTCAGGCTTGATAGAAGTACCTTAAAACGTCTAAAGACAATTATGAGAAATCTTGAGCTTCATTAATCTTTAAATGCAGCCAGTTTGATTACTCTGGTAGCCCATATCTCCTTGATATTCATTAGGGAGCACTGGGTTTATTTTGGGGGCGGGGGAGGGGGGGCAGGCTGGCAAGGTAAGCAGGTAAGGTCAATTCTTCCCAGAATCCTGGAAGATTCTGTCTGGCACCTCTGACTGAGTGTATAGGAAGAGAAGATCTATCTAGGTCACAGTTCTGAAGATAGGCAAGTAGCAAGAAGTAGCCCTTAGAACTGGTACCCCTCCCCCTCCTTACTAGATGTTCATCTCAAACGCAGAAAGTTTTGAAAAGACTGTTTTTGTCGTGTGGTATTTCTATGCCTGACTTGTTTAAGGAACAACTGTTTTATGACCTCTCCATTTCCTTGCCATGGACAGATCCCGTCTGGTAATATTTCCTGTTCTTTAGCTCAAAGTATCTATAGAATGATTGCTTGGCGTGTCAGCTGTCCTCAGTCTTGTGCAATAGAAGTATCTTTCCAGGTTGGGGACATGGAGGAGACAAACTGGATTACTCCCTCCCTCTGTTGCCAGGCCTCTGCATTAGCACTTTATCTGCTCAGTGTTTCTGGCTGTGTTGGGTTTATTTGTGAGATTGATGTAACAATAAAGTGAAATCTTCCCCTGCGTGTTTGTCTGACAGAGCATCTGTGTCAGGGCCCCTGGAGGGCGGGCAAGCCGGGAACAGCCTAATTGCTGCGTCAGTATTTGTCTCATAGTGTGTTCTGAACACAAGGCTTTGTTGTCCTCATTTCCTCTATTGCTACTGGCCTTCAGCTCTTCCTCTTACTAGCTGTGTGCCCTCAGGCAAATAAATGAACCTCTCTGAGCTTGGTTTTGTAATCTATAAAACAACTGATAATAGTACTTACTTTACAATGTCAAAGTAGATAATCCATGTAAAGTGGTTGGCATATGGTATTCCCTGAAAGCTTAAAAAAAAGTTTATTTTTATTTATTTTTAGAGAAAGAAGAAGGGAGAGAGAAAAAGAGGGAGAGAGAAACATCAACTGGTTGCCTCTGGCACATCCCCATCTGGGGACCTGACCTACAACCCAGGCATGTACCCTAACTGGGTTCAAACCAGCAACCCTTTGGTTCATAGGCCGGCGCTCAATCCACTGAGCCACACCAGCCAGGGCGAGAACAAACTTTTATGGTGGCTCATCAGTATGAGAACACTTCTAGAAAAGGAAATATTTATTTAGTTCAAACAAATAGAAGAGGTTTGGGAAGGGGGAGGGTTTAATGAACCTAAATATATAGTTAAAGCCATTATCTAAGTGACATTCCAAATAAATGCATTCCACAGATGATAAAAACTTTGTTAATATTTTAAATATTTAAACAGTAAGAGTAAATAGTCGACAAGAAATAATCTTTATGCCAGTGGTTATCATAATCTGGAATTATGGTTCTATTGCTACTCAGATGACTATCATTACACCTCAGAAGGTTTTCTGTCTTATTTTTGCCCATTTATTCTACATATTAAAAATATAAACAGACTTACTCAACCTGACTCTTAAGCAATGAGGGACAGAACCAAGATTCATAATCATCTTAATAGAATGATACCAACAATATTAAGTTTTAATGGAGTTAAAAAATACATCTGACTTTGATTTTTAAAAATGTATTGTGCTTGCACAGTGAGAGAGAACTTGGACTAAGGAAGGTTCGTGTGAAGATGATGTTGGTATTTTAGTTGATTAATCTCTATGTGGCAGTATTAAGGACTGGGTGGAGAAGGTGCCCTTTGTAAGCCAGGGACACGAATATAATATGTAGAGCATCCAGAAAAGGACAATGGCAACATGATTATTCTTCAGAGCTGTCATGCTGTCATGTGGAAAGTGTTTTCCTAGTTCAAGAAAGCAGGCAAAGCCCGGCTGGTGTAGCTCAGTGGATTGAGCGCGGGCTGGGAACCAGTGTGTCCCAGTTCGATTCCCAGTCGGGGCACATGCCTGGGTTGCGGGCCAGGTCCCCAGTGAGGGCCATGTGAGAGGCAACCATACATTGCTTTCTCCCTCTCTTTCTCCCTCCCTTCTCCTCTCTCTAAAAATAAATAAATAAAATCTTTAAAAAAAAAAAAAAAAGAAAGCAGGCAACTCCAGTAGGTGGAGGTTGTAGAGAGACACATCCTGACACAAGTGGAGGGAAGGATCGGCTATAAACCGGGACTATACTAACCCCCGTGAAGAAGGTAGTATTGTTCACCGTTTTGCAGAATGAAAAGCTAAAGCTCAGATTAGTATAAAGGTACAAGTATTTAGCACAATTATATGGATTGTCCTCTAACTTCTCTTTCACTGAGAGTGAAAGGTGGAATGCTCATTTTGAAAAAGATTTCTGCATCGGGTAGAAGGTTGAGTAAGGAGACCTACGAAGTCATTTCTAATGCCAAACTTGTATTAAATGGCATTGTGAATCAGATGTAGTTTCTTGTTGACTCGTTGCCATCACTGCATAGACTCATTAACATGAGCTTTTTACCCAGCTTTGAAGGGTTGCAGGCTACTGTTCTCAAGAAATCAGAAAGCTGAGACAAACCAGTCTGCGTGTTACAGCTTGGACTCCTCTGTGAGCTATCGCTACTTCCTTCCATTGTCAGTGCATCCTCAGCCATACTTTGCTACTATCTTATTCTATGCTCACTTATCTGGCCAATGACTTCCTGGTAGCTGTTTCTCACGTGGTGTCAAGCAAATAGGCATTGCGACAACTGTTTTCTCAAAGACCTGTTTCATTCAAGGGTTGTGGTATGTTCTGGAAGACGGGGGGGCTCTCCGATGCTTGACCAGAATGGAGGAAAATCAGGGTCTTTCCCTGCTTTTAGATACGGACTTGCCCAAAGGTTCTAGCAGCTTGGTGACTACAGGCCTAGTCCTTTCTTTACATACTGTGCCGGACACGTGCCCCTAACCAGCACATCCCAGCCCCCAACACCAAGGAGAGAGACTCAGTCCTGGCATTGCTGTTCCTGGAGCCAGAGTAGCCTCCCAATTCGTAATCAGTACAGAAAACCTAATTCTCCAGGGAATGCACACACTCCAGTGTTGACGCACTCCAACTCTGTCGGTTGCCTTGAACAGGAGAAACAGGTTGGGAAGAGGGAATGTGGTTGATCCTGTAGAGATACTTGTGTTTGCCAGAGGACACTCTTGGAGGGGAGAGGGCATGGGGACATCTTCCATACTGTGATCCTGGATGATGGGAATTTAACTTCGCTTTCATCATTTGGCAAACTAATGTAGGATATTTTAGGATTTTGTTATGAAATGCTGGACTCCTGGATATGCTGGATGACCTTATTCTGTGGGAGGCTGATATAGTGGTTCTTATCTTTCTTATTTTTAAAATGGGTAAGGACATGAGAAGTTGTTGCCGAGGAAGCAATTACTCTGCTTTGAAAGTTCTATAGAAACTGTCCCCTGCATGTCTGAATTTGTAACAGTATCTCGGTGTGGTATATATGACCCGGCTGGGGGAACATTAAAGCGAACAGGTTTCATAAGGACCAGTTAGACCTCTCGGGTGTGTGAAGAGGGCCTGTTCAAAGGCCTGAAGAAGGGCCGCCAGAGAGGAGCGTTTCCAGCTGTGTATGTCCCATGGAGAGTGGAAGTTCAGAAATGGTAAGGCTCAGTATGAGCAGGTAAGGGCTGAGGGGAAGGGCAGGAATGGAAAAGAGTGACAATTAAAGGAAGGAAATATAGGGTGGAAATCCCAGCCTCAGCCTAAATTGACTCCACCGCTGGGATTCAGATCTTTCTGTGTGTGCCAGAAGGGTGGGCCAGTCAGGAGCCTGTGTTTGAGGGGCTGAGAAGCATCCTGAAAAGACCGAGCCAATGTCTGTCGCTAACACCTCCTTCCACACTCTCGCTCTCAGAGGATGACCTTGCTTTCTACTTCATTCATGAAATCATCAAACATTCCCCACTCCCACATCTGTCCTCTAACCAGCATCTCTATGCAGCTATCCCGCTCTGCCTTCTATTACTGTGTTACCATCGCAAATATCCACACACCATATAACTCACTGTCTGTCTGTCTTCCCCTCTGGAATCTTAGTTCTGAAAGGATAAATCCCAGAAGAGAGAGCTAAAAAATAAGAAAAGTCTCTGGGCAGTAGAAATTGATTGTGAGAGGGCAGGGTTTGCTGTGAGATACCATTTTATTTCTTTTTAATGTTCTATATTCATAAAAAGACAAATGAATAAAAGTAATGTAGTATTTCATTTATTTGAAAATCTTGGGGCTCTGAAAGGATGGACTGTTTTTAAGTATTTCCTTCAGACACTGGGAAATCAACAATACTGGTTTGGCACTCCTCTGAAAGAAACTTTAAAAGTTCTCTCTGGCCCTGGCTGGTGTAGCTCAGTGGATTGAGCGCCGGCTGGGAACCAAGGGGTCCCGGTTCGATTCCCAGTCAGGGCACATGCCTAGGTTGCATGCCAGGTCCTCATGAGGGCCATGAGAGAGGCAACCATACACTGCTGTTTCTCTCCCTCTCTGTCTCCCTTCCTTCCCCTCTCTCTAAAAATTAAAAAAAAATATATATATATATATATTTAAAAAAAAAAGTTCTCTCTGCTTTGGCACTGAATTTGCGTTGCTTTGTTGGTTTAGGGACTGTAGTAACTTGTCAGCAATTGGGACACCAAAAGCTCTAGGGACAGAGATAATATTCTGACCTCATACATTGTTGTCATGGTGGGCACTAGCAATGGCGTGGCACACATCTGTAGCTGTACAGGCAGCAGAGGACAGAAATCTAACTAAAGGGGACAAGCAGAAGGGAGCCTCCTAGCAATGCACACGGTAAAGGAGAGGGCTCATCAGAGAGGATGCTCCCAAACATGCTCAGAAATAACTGGCAGAACTCGTGTGTGTGTATGTGTGTGTGTGCGTGTGTGTGTGTCCTGCCATAACTGCTAGAGGCACCATCCGAGGACACAATGATTGCGATGCTGTACACCACTCCATCTGTTCTCCCATCCTGGTGTGGCCTGGGAAAGTGCTGGGTAGATCAGCAAGGATCGGGCAGAGAAAATAGAAAGGGGCATGCAGAGAGCTATTTGATCACTGGAGGAGAAAGGCGGCCAGAGCTAGCAAAACCTTGGTCCCAGATACATAAATTGTCACTCTGCCTCTTAGTCTGACTTTCACAATTAAATTTAGAGAAGGCCCATTTTACTCTCCTGACCATCCCCCACCAGGGAATTTTTCAGGCCTCACGAAGAAGTGAGAGGGCCTTGTTGGACCTGTGAAACTCCTTAAAAGGAATGAATTAGGGAAACCTAGTCACAGGGAAACAAGGAAAAGGGAGGGGAAAGAGTGGACACCGACAAAGGCCTATCTTGCCTGTAAATAGAACAACTCTGATGCAACAGAAGGACCTAGGAAGAACCTAGGCCGGAAATCTCCTCTCTCCTGCCTGTCGTGGTGCCCCAGAGCCCCTGTGGGCTTCTTTGGGCACCTCGGTTTCACCCTGTTGTCGTCAGAAAGGAATCAAGTAGGGATTCAAGAAGCAGGTCCCCACAGTTATTGGTTTTTACAACATCCTAGTCTCCAGGTACAAGGATAATAGACAAGGTCCCTGCCCTCAGAGATCAAAATATTTTGGTGGAGACTGGGAATATAGAGGCAGATATGAAAACAATAATTTTACTATAATGGGCTAAATTAGGAAAGAGATCTGCACAAATACAGAAGGGAGGGCACTTAAATCAGGGAAGGCTTTCTAGCTTAGATAACCCCTGACCTAAGGGAAGAATAATCTAGACATGAGCAGGGCAGAACAAGAGGGACTGACCCCTCCAGTCCTACTGCATCACCTAAGCTTGCATCTCCCAAACCCTTAGCTCTAGCTGTGCAAGTACCTGCCTGTCACCCCACTCCTTACCGGGCTTCTTCATTCAGTCTCCAGACAGGCAACCATCTTATGGTCACACTCCACTCACTCATGGTGTTCCAGGACAGGGAACCTGGCACTGAGCAGATCTGCCTAGGGCCAGCGGTAGTATGCAGGTTCTTGACTTCAGGTAGGACAGATTTCACAACATAAGTGGAGGTGACTAGGAGGGTATGTTTATTAAAGCTGGGGACAGTAAAACAAGAAAGAGCTTAGCATAGAAGCAAGGAGAGCCCAGGCTGAGCTGCTTTAGCCCACTGGGACGTCAAAGAAAAGAGGGCCTTGGAGACAGGTTCAGGGGATTCGCCTGGGATGAGCTGCTGCCACCCATCACTCCCCTGGTCTCAGGGGCACTCTTAGAGCCAAGGAGATGCACGCCTGGCTTGGAAGAAGAGGGTAAAAGAGGGGAAAGGAGATGGTGCAGGGAGAGCATGTGCTGCATTTTAATTTCTCTCTTGCAGGCAGGAATTTTAGGGGAGGTCTCAGGGGATGGTTTCAACAGAATATTCATGTTTTCCAGGTGGGCCCTTTCAGGGTTATGGTCTCCACTGATTGGTCAGTGCCAGTGCACGGGGTCCTTAGTCATCACAGCTGGTCCTGGTGTTGCCCGCCTGGTTTTGCTGCTTTTCTGGGCCTGCAGCTGAAATACAACTGAGGTCTAAATGCTCTCTCAAGGGAGGTGACCTGCATCTGGCTGTAAATTGCTTGGCCAGCTGTCTGTCTCAGCTTCTCTATTCCACTTGTCCTGGCTTACTGGCCTGTCCCAGTGGCAGCCTCAGTCTAACAGTGATGCTTAATATAAATACTGAGTTTTCTAATGGCCACATTTATGAAGTAGAAAAAGAAGCAAGTGAAATTATTTTAATAATATATCCAAAATATTTCAACCTTAATATATAAACACTGAGATTTTCTTTTTGTACTCAGCCTTTGAAATCCATGTATATTTTACACTTACAGACTACCTAATTCAAACTAGCCACATTTCAAGTGCTTAATTGCCACATGTGGCTAGTGGCTACTGTACTAGACAGTTAACTCTAAAGTTCTGCCTAGACGGAGTGTACTCGGTGTTTCTGCATTAAACAGAGAAGGCCTGTCAGGCTGTAGCATTACTATTTATTCCCCCTACCAAGGCCCCCAAAAACAATTTTGAAGAAGAGAAAGCCCATAAGGATTCAGCTAGACAGTGGTCACTCCCTTTAGATACCAGACCTAGACTATTAAACCTACATTGCTGATGAGTCAGCTTTTAGCAATCGGATCCATAGTGCCTCACAGACACATTTGACCCCCGGTATCTCCAGGGTGTTCTCTGGCCAGCAGAACAGCCACTGCAAAGGCTTGAGATTTCACTAACGTGACAGCATCTTCATAAGGCAGCCTGGAGGGGCCTGAGTGAATGAAAGGTCATCTAGTTCTGTCCTTCTGGTTCTGGTTGGGACCGGGCACCACTTGTCACTTGGGACTTAAAGGGGCTCCTTCCTTAGATTCTAGCATCAAGAATTATAGGAGAAAAATAACATAAAAATGTTGTTCATGAAAACATTTCCACAAATAGACCACCTTTTAAAAATGTTTATGAAACAAACACAGGAGCAGAATTTGAAATCCATAGATGAAAATTAAAATCTCCTCATTCGCTCCAAGAACCAGAGGCCAAGAAAAGGTAAGTTTTGGCCAAGGTCATCAGCAAATCCGTAGTAGTTGTGATGAGCCCTATATCCTTTACTGTATCCACTAACTGAAAAATATCTTAACTGAGGACAGTGTGCCATCTCAAGAGTCCTCCTAAATTACCTGCGGAGGAGGAACGGCCCTGGAAAGACTGGTCAGCGCTCCCCCGAATTTAGGGGTCGCCATCCCCACCCTCTGGAGTGCTAGGAGGAGGAGGCTACTGGGGCGGTTCTTTCGCCAACTTCAAGGGCAGCAGACTGGACCTCGGCAGCCAGCCCCCAGCGGGAGGAATCAGGGAGGCCACACGGCGCAGGCAGCTCCCAGAGACTGTTAGAAACCTTGCGGGAAATGGCGTCCAGGAGGCGCGGGGTTATTCCCCAAAGTCCGAACACTACCCCCGGCCTCCCAACCGGGGCGCGCTTCCCGGGAAGGGATAATAGGCTCCACGCCTCCATACCCGGCTCCACGCCTCCATACCCGGCTCCACGCCTGCGCCGCCGGGAGAGACCGCCCCTTCTGCAGCCCCCGCAACTGAGGCTCGCCCCGGCGCCGCTGGGTTCGCCGTCCCCTTTCTGACACCCCGGACTGCCTGGGGGTCTTCGCGGGCAGGAGAGCTTCCTTACGCCCGCCGCTTCTGCGCCCGGGAAAGCTATCTTAGCGCCTCGAAGTCTTGCTGGGCAGAGGGTGTCCCCTAAAACAAGTTCCCTTGGGTTCCCGGCCCGAGCGTAGCCCGGGCCGGCGTCGGCACCGCGCAGCCTCGGGCCCTTCGCACCCGGAACAGTTTCCGGGGCGGATGCTTTTCGTAGCTGACCCGGCGCGGCCGGTGACGCGAAGGCCCAGGCGGAAGTGCGAGCGGAGGAGCCCGAACCGGAGGCGTTCGCGGCGGCTCCGGGCCGTGGCGGCTGCTGAGTTTGGCGGCGATGGCGACTCTGTGGGGAGGCCTCATGCGTCTAGGCTCCTTGCTCAGCCTGTCCTGCCTGGCGCTGTCCGTGCTGCTGCTGGTGCAGATGTCAGACGCCGCCAAGGTGAGTCCCGCCAAACCTGCGCTGCGGACTGAGCTCTTCCCCTGCCCCGCCTGGCGGGGTTCTCTCAACCTCCAGCCCGCCCCATTCCTCTTCTAGCCCCGACCGTCCTCCTCCTCGCTTTACAGCCCTGGCTGCCCCGCCCCTCACCCTCCCTACCAGCTCTCTACCTCCAGCCCAGACACCCCGCCCTCCACCCAGCCCCGACAGTGCCCACCGCTTGGACAGCAACTCCTCTGCCTTCCTTGGCATTTCCCTGCCCTGCCCCGACGGCCCCCACCCCAAACTGTATAACCTTTTCAATTCCAGGAGCCTTTAACTTGAACTTTCCACCCTGAAGCTCTGACAGCCTACCAACATCCTCCACCAGCCTCGCAGACCACCACTCCGCCCGCATTCCCTAGGCCAAAATGATGGAGAGCCCCCATCTCACATAAGTCTTCCCTCTTAGGAGCTAACTTCTCTGAACTCATCCCTGAGCAGATTCCCTCACCATTGTGGAAACCTGCCTTTCCTGGCAGCCTTCCTTCCCAATAGGACTTCTGGAGTCCTCACCAACCTAATATCCTCACCTAACTCCGTCTAGGACCTCTTGACCCCTTTCTTGCCTCCTCTCTAACTTATAATTCAGTGGGTAAGGGAGGATCCAAACTACAGGAATACGAGGCTGTGGCCTCTCCCCTGCTCCACTTCTTGGCTCTTCTAGTCCCTGCTGCTTTCTAGCCCCCTTCATCTGCCTACGCTCCAGACCTGCCCTGGCCCGGTACATGGCTGTACTTCCTCCTTGATGATCTAGTGCGTTACTGGGGAAAATAGAAGGAATTCACATTAATGTGGTGGGAAAACAGAATGGCACTTGCATTTAAAAAAAAAAATAGGAGCTTTAATCTTTAATATCATTTTTTAGATGAGGAGAAGAGAGACATCGATTTGTTGTTCCGCTTATTTATGCATTCGTTGTTTGGTTCTTGTATGTGCCCTGATCGAACCCACAACCTTGACACATCTGTACAGTGCTTAACCAACTGAGCTACCCAGCCAGGGTCTCTGTAATATCTTTAAATATAAAGTCTGGGAAAGACCATTTATAGGCAGACAGATGAGGGGGTTTTGATTGGGGTTCTTGATTGCTGATTCTTTTTGAAATCTTTCCTACCTCCCACCAGAAACAGGAATAGCAGCAAGTCTCCTGACTTTCAAAACAGTGTTGGCACCCTCTGCATATCTCTTGTCATCATTTTAGGCAGTGTATTGTAATCATGTGTTTATTTGTCAGTCTCCTTTATTAGGGCGTGTCCTAATTACAGGCAGGCACCATGTCTTACACTTATCTGAATCCACCTCATTGAGCACAAGGTCTGGCACAGAGCAGATGCTCGCTAAGTGGTTGCTGAATGACTGAAAGGGTGGTCAACAGGTCTGCCAGACATGTCATATATAAGAGCAGTGGGCCTGGTCCTCTGGGACTAATGAGCCACTGCCTTCTCAGGTAGATTCCCCTTTGCTGAGAAAGCATCTCCTTCTCCTTCTGTTCATGTACTAGTCACATCTTCCTCCACCTCTTGAAATTTGCTTTATCTGTGGCTGTCCTCTCTGTCTGCCAGGGATTAGAAGCAGTTTCTTGGGGAGGGTAAACCAAACCGATCTCAGCTAGACTCAGGCTACTTCCCTAAGTACTTTCTAATTGTAGCTGAGTGCCTCTAAAACTTCATTCCTTCAATAGGGTAGGACTCTGGCCTAACCCCTTTTATCCATATCAGTTCATGCCTTTCTACCTAAGCATGGAAGAATAGTGGATGGAAGAATTGTGACTTGTGTTTTGAGTAATTTTGAATTTGATTCTTGCCTATCATTTTGTAATAAACGTTCTCATTTGCAAGCACAGCTATCCATGCGCTGTGTCTTTGTACTGTCAGATGGGTGGTGGTAACAGCAGCACAATTTATCTGACCCATAATGTGATTAATAAGTTACAGATCATGTACTAAGTATTATTTAAAAATTAGTTGTGTCTCTCAAAGTTATTGAAAGTTTTAAGTGAATGGTTTTAGAATACTTGGCAGGCAGTGCTTAACAAAATGTGCCATATTCTGCC
This sequence comes from Micronycteris hirsuta, assembly GCA_004026765.1. Classification (NCBI taxonomy): domain Eukaryota; kingdom Metazoa; phylum Chordata; class Mammalia; order Chiroptera; family Phyllostomidae; genus Micronycteris; species Micronycteris hirsuta. The sequence continues at coordinate 49,426 of PVJI01004475.1, read as the reverse complement.
GTGTATAATGCACTCCAGTGCATAATGTGCACCCATGTTTTTGGCCCAAACTTTCAGAGGAAAAAACATCTTTCATTTTAATTTTTTAATTCAATCTTTTATTTATTTATATTTAGAAACTCAACCAATGATCATATTCCAGAGTATTCTTTTGTATATGGATACCATTATTATTTTCTAGAGTTAGACTTTTAATGCATAAACATAAATAAAAGAAAAACATTTGTGTAGATACAAAATTAGTACTGCCCATATATAATGCACATCTTTATTTTTCCTTAAAAAATTTAGGCAAAAAAGTACGCATTATCCACGGCAAAATATGGTATATGGTGCGGTTTTTTTAAATATTGACGATAAACTATCAATAAGCTATATACCACGTTTCCATTTTGGTTACAGAATTCCGGGGATGTCCGGTGTAAATGTATTTGTCCTCCCTATAAAGACATTCCGGGGCATATTTATAATAGGAACATATCCCAAAAAGATTGGTAAGTATTCTGGATTACTTAATTACCTGTCAGATTTCTTTCTGTGGTTGTCACTGTTAGCCTAGAATGTTCATCCAACGTATTGTTTTCTTTTTAAGTATTTCTTCTAAAGAAAAGTGTCAAATTCAATTTCCATGTGAAAAAGAGAGAGAAAGGCCCTGAGCGCATGGTGTAAACCTAAAGGAGCAGGGCCAAACACTAAGCCCCAGGTAGGGTGGGCTTTCTCAAGACGGGGCTGAGTTTGTGCCACCTGAACTACTTTCCTTTGCCCGCTTAAATTTTGGCCCACCCTCTTGCTTTTCAGTGAAAGGTAAGCAAGCCTCATTTATCTGGGTTATAATTTTTACAAGTTATAGGTTTTGACGCCATATTGCCAAATATAGTAGACTATGTTTAAAAGTGTCGGAGGCTCAGGAAGGAATGGGAATGAATCATGTGTATCAGTTTCCCAGGTGGTGTGCCATGAATAGGCTACAGGTGTGATAAGCTATTGATCCATCCAGGCCTCAGGGTAATCGGGCAGGCCTGTGATGACTGGGGTCCTGACTGACTCTCCACCAGCAGCCCTCTCTGTCCATCTCAGGAGACCTTATAAATGTGCCATAAAATGGTTGGGAAGCAGCTGTTTTGTCGCAGGATGGATGGGCTCCTTCCCACGGAACTGTAATGTGTTCATGGTTTGTGACCATAGTGGATGAACACCAGGATAGGCATAGAAGAAAAATACCTCTAAGTGCTCTGTACTTTCACATGTGCTTGATTTCACAGCTAAACAGCCTGCAAAGGTTCGAAAGCAAAATAAATTCATTTGGTTACTGTATTCCCAGCTGACTTTGAAAAAGGAAAGGCAGCCTTGAGCATCTTTAGTTTTTCTCATGTTATTGTCTGTTCCCCTTCTGGTTCAGTCCGGTATTTGATAAGTATGTTTTTGAGAACTTCTTGTGAACTTCCACGTTCCACTTAAATGGTCTCTATATTACAAAGTGATTTAGTGATATTTTATAGGTTTTATATCAGCGAGTTATTTGATACGACACAAGAAAGCTCAAATAAGTTTTGAAGTTGTTCCTATAAATTTTCAAACTATATCAAGCACTGATAGTTCATTCTATTGACAGTAATACATATGATGTCTGTTACTTGAGTGGCAAATGCAGTCGCTATTCAAGTGGCTAGCACTAATCTTTTTACTGACTTTTTGTTATTTCGGGTTCAGACAGAACCACATGTCATTCATCCCTGGTTATTGGTCAAAATGAACTGTTGAAAACAAGGTGTTTAGGATATTTCTTCCCTCTCTCCCTGCTTCCTTCCTGCAGTTTAGCCGTTTACTGAAGTTAGGTTCCCCGTTGTCACTGAAAGTTTTTGACTGGCAGAAGGGTAGGCAAGTTATGTTGTGGCTTTATGAGGCCTGCAGTATCTGGCCTTAGATGTATCTTTGCCTTCTGGCCTCCATTTTGTTCAGTTGTTAGCTTTAATTCTTCATTGACTTATGCTGTGTTACTTAGGGAAAGTTTGAGTTCTCTGGTTTGTGCTTAGGTTGTGATTTAAAGAGAAAAATGTCCTCCCTTTGGCACTAGGGGGAGGTGTTGCCTCGTTCCTAAAGGGGTTGAGTCCTGTGTTCACACTGGCCAATCAGACCAGCATTTCTGCTTCCTTTCCCACCCTGCACAACTTCTGCACAGCACTCAAAATCTTTTTATTACTAAACTGTATTTTTTCTTCAAAAGAAACAATACCCAGTACTTAGATTCTTAAGTAATTCTTACATAGTATTACTGAGGCTTCTGAAGCAGAAATAGGAAACTAAATGAGAGATAAGTCTCATTTTCCTGAAGTTCAGAGAGATACATGGGGGCTGACCAAGGAGGCAGGAGCCCTGAATTCTCATCCTTTTAGCTAATAATTTACTCTGTGACCTTGTGCAGGTGACCTCTCTGAGAGTGTTGGGCCAGATGAGCTCTATGATTCTGAGACAGATACTCCTGTAATGAGATTGAGCTTTCTTTGCCCATTTTATGCCTGCATCCAGCTAGCTACATTCCTGGTCTTCTTGTATACGTTTGAAGCAGATATCACACACTTGTATGGTGTGAGTTGTGGGACCTTACCCTTAGTTGACATTCTACCATTGGAGACTTATATTTTCATTATATACTGCCTTTGTTTAAATTACCTGCTCAGTATAACTGATCAAATCTTTACCATTTATGTTATTTTGGGTTTTCTTCTTATGCCACAGCACAGAAGGAATGAAACAAAAAAAAAAGTATGTTTTGATAGGGCAACAGGAAAGAATCAGCTTAGAGCATTGGGTGCCCCCAAGAAGGGTGGGTAGAGTAAGACAGGAAGCTGTAGTAGAGTTTGTGTAGCCAAAATGCCTAAGGAGGAGATGACAAAAGGGAAGAAAATTGCCCCGCAGAAGGCAGGAAGAGAGAAGAGTTTGCCTACCTTTGCTGAAGGTGATCAGAGTAGTAGGCTCTTACTAGCTAAGGGTAGTAATAATTATTTCCTAGAATTGACAAAATTCTGGGAAAAGATTTTTTATAGAATTGCTTTTTCATAAGCCATAAATAAGTAGCCTGGAAAGTAGGGAAAAATAAACAAAAAACATCCAACAACAAAGCATTCAGTCTTTTATTTTTGATATGAGATCCATCCAGAAAACACCCCAGCCATTGTTAATATGATGAGAGTGGTTTGTGCAACATCGATGTAACCTGGCAGCCAAGGAGAGTGGACCTGAGTGCACATGTGTGAACAATGATGACTTCACTGTACTAGTCAGTGGGGGTGGTAGACGTCACTGAGTGAGCATGTGTACTGTGCGGCCGTCTCATTCAAAATGACAGTGAATAGAGCAATGAATCTGCACCAAATTTTACGTTAAGCTTGAACAGGCCTCTATGGGAACTATTGGGATGATTCAGAGGGCCGCAGCTAAGGGCAGCTGGTGAACGGCAGCTTCATCAGACAGTGCACCTGCTCATGCATCACCTCGCTTGCAGAGTTTTTGGAAAAATATCAAATTACCCAGGTGACTCAGCCCCGCTACAGCCCACATTTGGCACCCTGTGACTTCTGGCTTTTTCCAAAAGTAAAAGTACTTTCGAAAGGGAAGAGATTTCAGACCTTCGATGAGATTCAGGAAAATGCAACAGGGCAGCTGATGGCAACTGGGAGAACTGTGTGAGGTCCCAAGGGGCCTACTTTGAAGGGGACGGAGGTGCCATTGTCCTATGTACAATGTTTCTGAATTTCGTGTCTTCTTTAATGTCTCTTCATAGTACATGGCTGGATACCTTCTGGACAGACCTCTTTTTCCCAAGTAATCAGTTTTCATTTAAAAATATTTTTATTGTTCTATTCTTCCTTCTCCATGCTTTTTCAATGAGACTTTTGCTCATTAAAACAAGTGATTATTTCTTATTGTAGTTTTGAATGTTCAGATTTCAGAGTTTCAAAATTTACCAATTGTTAAGTGTGGTTATCCATTCATATACCACACTGTGACAACTAAGAATGATGTTTCTTAATTCATAAAAGAGATCATCTCATATTTGAACAATGGCCCAGGTCACTTTAAATCATTTAAGCAGTTTTGCTTGGTAACTGAACAAGTTTGAATATGACTCAATCTGCTAAGTAGTTTTTGGTCCCATTTGGGACTTTTCAGTTACATTTTAAACCTTTGAAAACAGTTACTATATCTGTGTCTTGATAGCTTCTTAGACTCTTAAATCTTACCAAATTGCTGATATGAAGAGAGAAAATGGTTTTACTTCCCTTGTTTGTTCCTTATATTCTCTCATTGGAGAAGTTAAGAATTATTCTGGATTCCAAGAACGGTTTGCTCAGTGTGAGTGGGAAATCCAGTCAGACTCGAGCAGGACTTCACCCTTGTGTTTTCCAGCGACTGCCTTCACGTCGTGGAGCTGATGTCCGTGCGGGAGCCGGACATCGAAGCCTACTGTCTGCGCTGCGAGTGCAAGTACGAGGAGAGAAGCTCTGTGACGATCAAGGTGAAAATCAAAGTCCGTTTTTTTCTGCTTCTGGAGTAGTTCTTGATGGTACTGAGACAAGAAGGAAAATTTGACATAACAATTTTATTTTAGTTATTTAAACTACTGCTCTTCCCCACCACCCCCTTCCCCTCTTTCTCATCTCCAACCCCGACCCCAAAAGAAACAATGGGCCTGCCCTCTGCCGGCCTCATTGAGATGCTTTATGGATTAATCCAGATAAGTTAGATAGGTATGATGTGTGAATAGCACAGAAATGCCCTATATGTAAGTAGCATATCCCAGAAAATCACCCCATCTTCTCTGGGGGTTGTGCGTGCCGAAGGCTAGTGAGAGCAGCAAGATTAGGCCCTCGTCCTGTCTCAGTCCTTAGAAAATTTTATATATATAGTGACTATTCTATTCTAGAAACACGACTTCTGGATTTTAAGATTTCCTTTCTTTATTTGCTGTAGGAAATGGAAGGTAGATCGTTTTGGTCACCATTTTGACCTCTAGTGAGTTCAGTTACTTCATTGTGGTTCTTTTCTCCAGTTTTTTTTTTATATGGAGCTTCCTATTTCTTTCCCAAAAAGGTGCCTCATGGGGAATCAGGACGTGGCCAGCTGTAACCGTTACGAAGATTTCTGTTGTGGTTGACTCTGTCAGCACATGAATTAAGATCTCAAGAAAATCACTAGGCTGTAACATATTTTTGTACATCTAAAATAATCTGAAAGCGTATTCTATTGAACTTTATCTGCATACACTTTCTGTTAGGGTTCCTTTGCATTGTCTTCACAGCACTAGGACATTGTATTCAGGTGCTATCAGTGCTGACAGTGGTGACAAATGACTAGCAGTAAGTGAAAATGAAGTTTTGGAGACTCACAAAAAGATCCCAAAGACGAATGCCTTCTTTCCTTTTTTCTTTACTACTCTGATGAAGAGCTGAGTTTGTTTCTTACGTAGGAATCTGGTTTGTATAGGCATCCTTTATGCTAAGCAGGTAGTAATAATTATTTCCTACGGCTGCACTACAGCTTTACTATTATCATCATATAAAATTCTCATTTCTTGGCTTGAACAGAGATGTAACTTACTTTCGATTTCTTTTAGGTTACCATTATAATTTATCTGTCCATTTTGGGCCTTCTCCTTCTGTACATGGTGTACCTTACTCTGGTTGAGCCCATCTTGAAGAGACGCCTGTTTGGACACTCACAACTAATACAGAGCGATGACGATGTTGGGGTGAGTTCTCAGCATGCCCTCACTATACGTGATGATGTCCTTTGTCGTCATTGTGATGTAATACAGACGTTCGTGTGCTGGAGCAGATCATCACCTGGAGAAGCTAAAGACAACTCTAAATTTAGCATTTGTCTCTTTATGAGGAAGTTGCTTTGGAAAGCCATAAATATGGCGGTTTAAACTGATGATCCTTAGTGAGTGTGTTATACAGGTTCTTGCTCTTCAGTACCCAGGGCCCAGTTTCATTGCCTTTGCCTGTTTACATTGAGAAAAGCATCTGAGATAGTTTTCTCCCCAAACTCCTGCCTGAATAACTTTCCTGTCAGCATCACCAAAATATTAGGAGATAAAGAGGCTTTAGTGAAGAGAAGCATGAAGACCATACTGTTCTTTTCTTAATGAAGTGCAGCTTGATAACCTGCTTATATTTTATATATCCTGTTATCCTTTTTAAAAAAAAACTGTGATCTTGATCTCTACAGAAAAATAAAACCATCACTCCAGATTATCTTCCTATCTTTAAAACACATTTATATTTTTACATATAGTTGACACTGGCATAATCAGTGTATAACTTGTTTTGTGGTCTGCTTTTTGTGTTAGCATTACTTCACTCAAAAATGTCCAGAAATTCACGTAGTCCACAAACTTGTTATTCAACTTAGCATAGAGAAGTATATTGTTTGTTTTGTCATTATCCTGCTTGGGCTTGTTTCCAAATTTTCATTATATATATAATTTTTTAGAAATTACTTTTGCCCCGGCTGGTGTGGCTCAATGGATTGAGTGCCAGCCTACCAACCAAAGGGTCGCCGGTTCAGGGCACATGCCTGGGTTGCCGGCCAGGTCCCTAGTTGGGGCCACGTGAGACACAACTACACATTGATGTTTCTCTCCCTCTCTTTCTCCCTCCTTTCTCCTATGTCTAAAAATAAATAAATAAAATCTTTAAAAAAATAGAAATTATTTTTTAGCATGGATTACTTTATTGGACTATGTTCCTCAAAGTGGATAAAATGCAGTCGAGTTTAAAGAACCAGTTCCAAAACTAGAGTCGGGGTGAACCGTTGCTAACCACAGTCAGAAGTCCTTTTACTCTTAAATGGCCTGTGGACCTTTTGGTAAAAGATGGAAAAGGGGTCCTGATGGATGGCCACACTCCTAACTGCAAATGGAGCCAGCTTTTTGATCAATATGTTGTTGCCGCACGAATATCAGTTGTGAATATTCAACTTATTTGGGGAAGATTTTTTTTTTTGTCAAGAGCTTTCATGGAAACACCTCTATTTACCTCTTTTTCCCTTGTTTCTTTTATACATTTATCCAATATGAAATGAATAACTTTTCATTATCAGGTACTGTGCTGGATATGAGCAATTAAGAGGTGAATAGAACAGAAACAGACATGTACAAGAAATGACAAATAATAGTTTGTTTACTTCTTTTATTTTTAATTATATAAGAAATGCCTATCTATTTTTGAAGAATTTCAGGAGGAGACTTAATAGGCTGGGATAAAGGTCAAGACTAGGGTCTGGCGTGGTCAGAAGTCAGACACACTGGGGCGAATGGGGTAAGAGAGCTAGAAGGACAGGAGGGTACGTACCAGGAACATTAGAGACTCAGGTGTTGTTCTCGTGCTAATTCACACATGACAGCGTTTTCCCAGCCTCTCCAGTGTTGACCCTTTGGGTTGGGTAAGTCTTTGTTGTAGGGTCTGCCCTGTTCATTTTTAAGATACTTAGCAGCATCCCTGGCCTCCACCCACTAGATGTCAACAGCATCTTCATCCCAATCATGACAATCAAAAGTGTCTACAGACGTTATCAGATGTTCGTGGGGAGCAAGACCACTCCCAGTTGAGAACTGCTAACATAAGAAAGTGTTATGTATCAAAGGCCATATAAACCATTTCGTTGTAAGGCACGTAGATTAAAAGTCTGACTTCAATTACGTCACTTACAGCATTAAAATACCTGGTTCCTGATTTTAAGAATAGATAATATCAATGTAATACACAAATAACATAAAAGAAATAGATGCACAAATGTGTAGATGAAAACATAGGAAAAGCATTTGATTGGTGGGATCATGTGCTTAGTAACCTTTTCATTCACCAGTGATTGCTCCTGTGTGTAAGTTGACCATTTGAGAACACGGCTTTCGAGAGGCCTGGCTGAGTCTTGGATATCTATTAAACCGACTGTGGGCACAGAGAGGTTTTCAGACCAGAGCTGTGAATTTATGGCAACAATTCTGTATAAAAAGAAGTTAGAATTTCTACAGTTGTTGCTTAGCCAAGATAAGAGCACTTTATTACTTATGTGCTTTAAAAAGTGCTTTTGTTAAATTCTAAGTTAAATTGTTTTAATTTTTTAGATTTTTGTTCAGCGTAGACCATTTAAAATCAAGTGAGAGTTAGTACAAGTAGTTAAGAAGCTCATTGTAAGCAGTCACAGTATTTACTGTATTATATATCCATGACACATCATTGCTATTATCAAAGCATTACATTAAAACATGTTTTGTATTTATTGTAATTTTATCAGGTGTAAAAAGAACAAACATAAAAAGGTTAACTCTCTATTTGCATTCTTCCAGCATTCATGACCATGAGTGACTAGTTCAGTCCTGTTCTGATAGGTGGAGAACCAAAAGGATTACTGGTCTGTTTAGTCTTTTAAATTTGTTCCTTAAAAAGATGGTTCTCCCCCTACCTTAAAGAGTAGGTAGCAGGACTATGAAATTGAGAGGTGCTCTGCTGATCAAGTACATCCTTCTTTCCAGTCTTGTTTATGTCAAAACAAATCAATGGTAATAATATTTTATATACAAGTTCATCACCATATTCCTATAGTGTCATTTTAATCTGCCTGAGCAAAATCATTATGTTTAGACAATATGACACCGTGTCAAGGTTAGGTGAGCTAAGTCTTGGTGTTTGTGCCAATAAGTTAGATGACCTTGGATCAGTTTATTTCCTCATGGGAAAGCAAGGAAGCCAACAAATCCTTCCTCTGTCTTCACCTTATTTCTTTATATCTTCAGTTCATTTTTAACTTTATGAAATTGTTTTTATTATTTTCACTTGAAGATTAAAAATAAGAAAATTAATAGGGTTTGCACAACTGTTACCTAAATTAAGTGAAAAGTTGAAGGAGTTTTGGTAAAGAAGGCAGGGAAAGATCCTTTATAGAAAACTTTTTGATGTAATTATATACACTTCTTGGTATAAAAAGAAGACCAGGTGTTATAACACTGCCTGGTTACCGTTGCGTGTAGTTATGCTGTTGTGTGTAGCTTTCCGTAGACATGCTGGCTCCTGCCCTGGGTGTATAATATAATGGAGCTTTTGCAAACATGCACAGCAAAACAATGTTGTTTCTTTACTGGAGGCAAAGTGTAGTTTAAGAGGTACAACTTAAGACTTGGATCCTGCGTTGGAACACTTACAAGCTTTGCTAACCAGGGTTTGGAAAAAAGAGATCAAGGAAAGGACAGATGAATCAGTTTTGAATGCTTTTTGTCGTTTGGACAGCTGTGTTTACATCTCATTCATAGATAGATTAGCTGTCCTGTGTAATGACTACAAACATCAGGCGCCTCGCTTTACTTTGACCAGGATAGGTTGGTTTTCTACACAGAGACCTGGGCGAGCCTTCAGTAGCCTTTTTCCTAAGGTGGCCACTGACATGGAAGCCACTGGGTGCTCAGCATGGAAAGATTCAAGTCTTTATCGAATAGAAACTCTGCAGTAATAATTCCTCACTCTCCTTGGTAATAGAGGGTAATTTTAGGACTTGAGCTATGTCTCTTTCCATTTCAGACTGGGGAAGGGGTAAACCAGTCCACTTAGTGCGTGTGTCGAGGGTGCAGGGAGAGTTTAAAATTGACCAAGATAAGATCCTGTCAACTCATCTCCCAGGGCGAATGTGGCCCCAAGCTGGAAAGTAACAATCCTAATATAATGGGAGTCAGGTGATTACAAGACAGGTCTTTCCTCTGCCATAGATTAGCTGTACGGTACTGAATAAAGCAAATAAAACTCTTACCTTCTGTGTCCATAGCATATAGATACTAACATGAAAATAGATTTTCTTTCCTATACCTATTAGGGAAGCTTTCTTTAACATACACAACCAATGTCTTTGTCTTTGGTCCCTACTTCTTAAGGGAAGTGTGTTTGGAAATAGCGACCCATGGGAACATTACACAAATACCTGCCCATCACTTACGCCACTGGAATCACCTCTTTCTGCAGCCAAGTTCATCCCACTTCCGGCAGTTGAGTGCCTCGGAGTGCTTGGGCGTATGGATGTTCTGTTCTTTGAAAAGTCCCGCTGCTTCCGTCTCTGTGGCTGGATAACTGCTGTTTTCTAGGTATGTTTTACACTGATTCTGCCATCTCTTACGTTCTCCATTCTTAAACTTTCAGGATCACCAGCCTTTTGCAAATGCCCACGATGTGCTGGCCCATTCCCGCAGTCGAGCCAATGTGCTGAATAAAGTAGAGTATGCCCAGCAGCGCTGGAAGCTTCAAGTTCAAGAGCAGCGGAAATCTGTCTTTGACCGTCATGTTGTCCTCAGCTAACTGTGAATCAAATTCCAAGGTAACTAGAAAGCAACAAGGCAGACAACTGGAAAGATTGACTGAGTTTTTCTGGGTTTTGTTTTATACCCTGTTGATTTCACCAACTCTTGCTGGAAAATTCAAAACCTGAAACAAAAACGTGCTTGGTGTTTTCTTCTGTTGTTAACATATTAAGAGACATTTTTTAAAGCACACACCAAGTCAGCCAATAAACCTTTTCCTATTTGTGACTTTTACAAATAAAAATAAGTCTGCTTGTAAATTATGTGGAAGTCCTTCCCCTGGAACAAGCATTCTCTTTTTCACCACACAGTTTTAACTTGGTTTTCAAGATGGTTTTCAGGGGTTGGTTTGTGCTGTCATCGTTGTTGGCAGAGGAGGAAAGGGATGTGTGGGAACTACTTAAGATAACTTTTCTCCAGTCACTTTACTAAAAAATCTTTTGTAAATAGACTTTACCTTGTATTTTCACGTTTCATTTCTGTTTCACAGTGTAGCCAGCCTCATCAAAGCCCTGACCTATCCCTTTTGAATTTTGCACTGACTGCGTTGTCTAGGTGTCTGGTTGGCGTGCGGCTGCACTTCGTGGTGAACTAGATGTGAAATGCCCGGTGGCTTGTCACACAGTGCAGATTTTCTTTAAGCTCTGTGGTGTGTGACGCAAAGCATCCTGGAACAAACTGGCTGTTCGCTACTTCACTGTAATGACTAACCATAGTCTTGGCATGTGTTGTCTTTCTCATCCCCTCATATCTTTAAGGATGAATCCTAAGGACTTGGATACTTGCAATAAAGAACTTTTCTTTTAAACCCAAGCCTTGCTGGATTGATGACATTCACATATTTGTCAGCCTTTCTGGTCAGGTTGAGAGGCAGCTGTTTGAGCTCTGGCGCGTGCAGCTTTGGACAACTACTGAAGTTCTGTGTGCCTCCCTCTGAAAGGTGGAACAGTCAGTGGGTAGCTGGCTTTTTCCTTCCTATGTCCTCTTTGGAATGGAACAATAAAAATAATTTTTGAAACACCTACCAGTGTATCTATGTCTCTTATCTTTTCTGTCCTCCCTCTTTTGTTCCATGATGGACTTAAAAATGCAAAGGCATTTTGTACCCTGTTGTCAGACTCCCGCTTTAGACCAGTCTAATCGTAAAACATTGGTTCCAAATTGTGTGTGAGTGTGTGTGCGCATGCACGCCGAGGAAGAAAGAGAGAGAGGATGTATGGGTATTAAGATGGGTCTCTGAAAGTCTACAAACAACATTTTGATAAATTGAGAGATTTAAAATGTATGAACAAATGCTTGTTCTAAGAAATTCTTGGCAAAAATTATTAGAATTAAATTATATTGAATTAATAAGTATAAGGCTTTAGGAGCCATTAATGGGTTTTTTGGTTAGTAAAAAAACAATTTTTCAGACCTACAAAACTAACCTAAAATGATTGATTTTATTGTGAGTATTAAAAGATTTCTAAGTTCATCTACAACTGAGTGAAATTTATGCCAGGGATTCAAGACTGGTTAAATATTCCAAGACCAGTTACTAAAGCCTATCACATCAACAGGCTAGAGAAGAAAAAATGAAATGATCTTATCAATGGACACAGAAAAAGCATTTGACAAAATTCAGCCCCCTTTCTGAAAAATTCTCAATGAACTAGGAATAGAAGAGAACTTCCTCCTCTTGACAAAGAATATCTACAGAAACCCACAGCAAACATACTTAATGGTGAGAAACTAGGAGCATTGCCGCTAAGATGAGTAACAAGGCAAGGATTCCTCACCACTCCTTTTCAGCGTCATCCTGCAAATCCTAGCTAATTTAATAGACAGGAAATAAAAGGTATATAGATTGGGAAGGAAGAAATAATCTTTCTTTCAGAGGAAACAATCGTCTGTAGAAAATCCAAAAGAATCACAAAACAAAAACAAAAAACCTCCTGGAAATAATGATTATAAAAAGGTTGCAGGATAGCAGGCTAATATTCAGAAGACAGTTGCCCTCCTATGGGCAATTATCCTACTAATTATCCTATCATCCTACTAACAACGAACATGTGAAATTAAAAACAACACCATTTACCAATACCAGCCCCCTAAATGATATAGGTATAAATCTAAGAGAATAGGTACAAAGTATATGTGATGAAAACAACAAAACTGATGAAAGAAGTCAAAGAAGAGAGATATAAATGGCGAGATAGTCCATGTCCACGGATAGGAAGACGCAATACTGTGAAGATGCCAGTTCTCCATTTGATCTATAGATTCAACACAAACCCTAGCAAAGTCCCAGCAAGTTATTTTCTGTGTTTCAACAAACTTATTCTAAAGCTTTTATCAAGAGGCAAACGACCCAGAGAAGCCGACACTGAACAGAGAAAGAAACAGGACTGACACTGACTTGCAGACTTAACACAGAACTATAGTAATCAAGTCAGTGCCGTGGTACCAGCAGAATGATAGACAAACGGATCAATAAAACAGAATTTGGACCCCACAAATAGACCCACACAAACACAGCCAGCTGATCTTTGACGAAGAAACAAAGGCAATACAATGGAGAAAAGTCTTTTCAACAAATGATGGAAAACGTGGACATCGTGTGCAAAAAAAGAGAAATGAAGCTACACATAGATCTTACACCCTTCAAAATACTCAAATGGATCACAGGCCTGACTGTAAAACACAAAACTATAAACATCTATAAGATAATGTAGGAGAAAAGCTATGTTTGGCAATGACTTTTCAGATAAAACTCCAAAAACAGCCCTGGCTGGCGTAGCTCAGTAGATTGAGCAGAGGCCTGCCAACCAAAGGGTCCCTGGTTTGATTCCCAGTTGGGGCACATGCCTGGGTTGCAGGCCAGGTCCTCAGCTGGGGGCATGTGAGGGGCAACTAAACATTGATGTTTCTCTCCCTCTCTTTTTCTCCTTCCCTTCCCTTCTCTCTAAAAAATAAATAAAATCTTAAAAAAAAAAAACCCACCAGAAGTATAAACCATGAAAGAATAGATAAGCTGGACTTCATTAAAATTAAAAACATCTGCTCTGAAAGATACTGTCAAGAGAACAAGAAGACAGGCCACAGACTAGGAGAAAATATTTGCAAAAGACATCTGATAAAGTACTATTATCCAAAATACACAAAGAACTCAAAACTCAACAATAAGACAACTTGATTAACAAAAGGTCCAAAGACCTGAACAGACACCTCACCAAAGAAGACATACAGATAGCAAATAAGCATGTGAAAAGGCTCCCCATCATATCTCACCAGGGAAATACAAAAAAACAAGCTACCACCACCCACCCATTAGAACGACCAAAACCCAGAACTCAAAACACCAAATGCTGGTGCAGCAGAAACCCTCATTCATTGCCGAGGAGATGCAAAATGGTACAGCCACTCTGGAAAGCAGTTTGACATTTTCTTTAAAAACTGAACATACCCTTTACCGTAAGATCCAGCAGTCACACTCGTTGGTATTTACCTAAATGGGTTGAAATCTTGTATCCACACAAGAACCTGCACATGAATATTTATAGCAGCTGTATTTGTAATTTCCAAGACTTGGAAGCAACTGAGACATCCTTCAGTAAAGGAATGGGTAAGTAGAGTACATCCAGGCAGAGCAATATCCAGCACTAAAAAGAAATGATCTATCAAGCCATAAAAAAAATACCCAGAGAAATATTAAATGCATATTACTAAGTAAAGAAGCCAATTTGAAAAGGCCATATATGGTATAATTCCAACTATATGATATTCTGGAAGAGGCGAAACTATGCAGGCAGGAAAAGAAAATCAGTGATTGTCAGATACTAGAGGGAGGGGGGAGGGATGAATAGGTGCGGCAAGGCTTTTCAGAGCAGTGAAACTGTCCTGTAGGATCCTATGTTGTTGATACATATTACAATTCTGGCAAAACTCAGAATGTGCAACACTATGCAAACCAAGTGAACCCTGCATAACCTGTGGGCTTGAGGTGATGACGACGTGTCGGTACAGGTTCATCAGTTGTCACACATGTATTTGGGGTGGGCCATTGGTAGTGGGGAGGGATGTGTGTTTGGGGGCAGGAGCTGTATGGGAGTGCTCTGTATTTTTGCTTAATTTTGCTGTGCATCTAAAATTGCTCAGAAAAGTACAGTCTATGTAAAAGGGGACAAATTTAATAGGTATTTTAATAAACGATAGGTTCATATTGACCTTCCTGGTTATGGTCTTAATCGCTATTTAAAAGAATATTGACCAATATTGGCACACTATGAGATTATTACTTAAAGATATTTTTCATGAATAATTTTGATAAAAAAATCATATAACCCAGATGAACGGGAACATTCTTTTTACAAATTTGTTACAAGAGTCCAGTTTTGTAAGCAAGCCTTTCTACTTAGTTTTGTTCTGTGTTGTCATATCTACATGTCACGTAGGAAAAAACAGCTAAACCAGAACTGAGCAGTTCTGTTTAACTGTCAGCTACTTTGCATATTGTTACTAAATGGTCAACTATAAATCAGGCTAAGTCTGACTGAATCCAAAATACAGCATCTTGGTGACAAAACTCAGGTAAGAGACTCTTCCCCAGGGTGGCCCAGGGGGAGAGTAAGAATATGATTTATAGGAAAATTCCTAGGCACAGCTGATAAATGATGAATTTTGTCAGCCGTCTGATTATTTCATTATCATAAGCTATCAATTATGCCTATATGTTAGAAGATTCAGATTTTGCTGGTAGCTAAATCATCTAGAGCGGTGGAAAAGGCTGTGGTTTGGAAGTCAGGAGACCTAGGCCCTGACTCCCGCTCTGCAAGCAGCTCTGCAGCTTTCACCGAGTTTCAATCTGTGGGGGACAGGATAAGAGAGTTTCTGAGGTTCCTTCCTTCCATCCCTAACATTCTAAAATTCAGCTCTATGTGTAGTTGTAGCTTTGTTTTTTTTACATGCTAGATACATTGAATGTCTCTGAGAGTTGAGGTTTTTATGCTCCGTAGAGCATCCAAAATCTACTTAGGATTTTATCGTTAAGATCTCATGCATTTCCCAGAAGGGCTCTCGGACAGAAACCTGAGACTTTTCCAAGACAGATGCGTTTGTCAGCTGTGCCTCTGTCGGGAACTGCAGAACCCCAGCACCGGTCCCCTGTGTGGCTTTCTTTTATAAAATTTGTACTCAGTTCTGCAACCATACCCAGCTTCCACTGGACTGCCCACCTTGATTTTCTTTATTACTGCATTTTTTTATTCTGTCCCCCTGTTGTGGTTAAATTTTCTTATTTGAATTAAAGATGATCGCATCTCAGTGCCACTACAGTGATTAGTGAACTTTTTTGGAAATGCTCAATAGAAACAGCTTCTCATCAGCGTGTCTCCAGAGACACCAGGCTCTTTTTCCAAGAATAATGTAAAGTCTTGTTAAAGCCTAGAAACTTTTAATGATCTGTGGCCTGTACAAATTATTCAGATCTCCTCTGAGTCAACGTGTAAGACAGTGTTAAAATGATCTGTCAGAATAAAACCATACCCAAAGAACGGTCAAGTGAAGTTGGCTTTGATGGCCCCTGTCCTCTGTGCTGGTGCCCTGGTGTGTCGCTTCTGGCTTGTTGGCCAGGGAGAGCAGCAGGGGCTGCTGTGCTCAGAGGTGGGGGAGCGGGGCCCCATGCGCGTTCTGTTTCTCCCCTCCAGAATCTCTGGCTCAGGGAATTTCCGAACTCTTTTTTCAGCAATTTTTTTTTTGACACAATCTTGGCTAGTTTTTCATCTTCAGACATTTTTGTTTTATGTATGTTAGTTATTTCAGGCCATTTGGTCAGTAATTTGGAATCTTTCACTTCCTGTTCCTTTGTTTTGATTTTTTTCACTGGACCTATTGCACTTATCACATTGCCCCGTTCTCTAAGTTCCCCATAAGAAACAGCTTTTCCTGGCATTTACTTCTTTTCCAGCTTGTTTCACCACGACTCATTATAACCCTCCCCACCCTTCGTCCCTGTGCCCTATCCCCCTACCGCCCTTTCTGTCTCCCTAGTCACTTGTCTTTCCATATGAGAGAGGATAGGCTTTTCCACAGAAACTGTGATGCACTTGCCTGCACTTCAGCTCTGGTGCAGAGAAGCTTCTCCGTGCATTGCAGGGTGGCCTGCAGGGTTTTCGCTCTACTCGGGCAGAAGCACAAGGGACAGTGCTGTCGACTCCTGCTCAGAAGCTTCAGGGACTTTTTTTTTTTTTTTTTAAGATTTTATTTTATTTTATTTTCAGAGAGAGGAGAAGAGAGGGAGAAAGAGCAATGTATGGTTGCCTCTCACATGGCCCTCATGGGGACCTGGCCCGCAACCCAGGCATGTGCCCCAACTGGGAATCGAACCGGGACCCTCTGGTTCCCAGCCCGCGCTCAATCCACCGAGCTACACCAGCCGGGTTCAGGGACATTTTTTGGGGGGTGGAGGAGGGGGCTTTTTTTGTTTACATAGCCGAGCACAGAGAACAACCTCTCCTAAAGATGTTGAAAATCACACCCCCGAGACATGAACAAAAAGCCCTATTCCTTCTTTTCTGCAGGCCCACAGTTAGATTTCATGTTGCTTTTCCTTTTCCATTTTAGGTATGCTCTTCATCTCTCAACCAATATGCTTTGGATATGGCAGTGTTTGATTTTCCCACGTTCAGGAAAACATAAGCCAGGTTCTCTGTGAGGCGCCGTTCCGAAAGGGGTGCTGCACAGGTATCCGTCTGTTATGTTAGTGAGAAAAGGGACAGAGCCAATGCCTAGCACGTGGTGTGTGTTTTTTCCCTTTAGTCCTCACAGACTCTCTGCAGAAAGTCAGCGTCTCCATTGGTCATTGGAAAAAGCTGAAGCCCAGAGAGATTACGAAACTTGTCTGAGGACACACAGCTAGGGAGGGGCAAAGCCAACCTGGAAGCTCGGGGGTGTCATCACTGAAAGGAAAACGCTCTTTTCTCACAGCGGTACCCTGGCGCCCAGTTAACTGGTTACACCGCAGTGTCCCTGTAAAACCTGGTGCGGTTGCACTGTGACAGTTAAAGGCAAAGCGATGGTGGTTTAGGAGAGGAGATGGGGGAAATGCGTTGGTGCGGGACCTCTTGGGGTGTAATACTTTATCCTTCTGTTCCATTTTTAAAAGAATAAAACTTAAATACAGATGCACTTCACTCAATATTCTTGAAGTTCTGTGCAAGTAAAAATACGTAAATCTATGTTTTAAATGTGATAGGAGAGTTTTTCATTTAAAGGACGCAGTGAATTGTTGAGAGTCAATGATTCCTTTCTTATTTTTATTTTCAGACCTGCCTCTGGCGTGTTAGGCATTGTTTAAGGAGGCTGTGCCTGTGAGGGTGCCTGGGCGTTGACTGAGTCTGTAGTTCCTCCCACGCGTGTTTAAACGCCGCAGCGTTGCACCATCTCCCAGACCTCGGTCATCTGCACACACCTTCACAGTCGTCAGTATCTGAGTTCCACCTATACCGTGACTGACTTTCCATTTTTCTTCAGTTCATATTTTTTACTCAAGTAGATTTTATTTTTTAAATAAACGCTGTATCATACTATAACTGTGGAATCAGTATAATTCACAATAAATAGGAACTAAGAGTAAAATATTATTAAATTCTAGCTAGATAGTATTGCTTGTTGAAGGTTTCCGTCCGAGGCGGATTAGAAAGCATTCTGGTTGTGTACAGGACACACCCACCAGACTACAGCTGCGTCTTTGTAATCATTGGAACTGAAAGAGAATTGAAAGTCAGTAACTTTCTCACAAGGTGAGTCAGTGCTATTTAATGCTGCTTCTGTGTATCCTCAAACATCCTCTCTCTTACTACCCACAGAATGTTGTAACCCCTTCTACTCTGAGCTCAGAAACTATGCATCAAGGCAGAAAAGTCTTTAAAACATTGATCTCTGAGAGAATTGATACCTGCTCTCCTTTGATTTGGCCAAATTAATAAACTTGGTTATGTTTCCAGGCAAACGAGGAAATGATGGACAATAGAAGCTACTGTAATCTGCCAGAAAAACTGCCTGTCTTCTCTGATTCTGCCCACTTGCCTCTGACCCGGTCCTTCTATCTGGACCCCATGGTCACTTTCCACTTGTACCCAGAAGCCCCGGTGCCAGCCCCTTACTCTGAAGACCTGCCGTTGCTGCCCTTTTCCAGTGATTCCCTGATTGTGGAAAATTACAGTGAAGCCTGCCCCTTCTCCTTCCCAGTGCCTTATGCAAATTATAGGAGGTGCGAATACTCCTACGGGCCTGCCTTCATCCGGAAAAGGAATGAACGGGAAAGGCAGCGGGTGAAATGTGTTAACGAAGGCTATGCCCAGCTCCGACACCATCTGCCAGAGGAATACTTGGAGAAACGACTCAGCAAAGTGGAAACCCTCAGAGCTGCAATCAAGTACATCAATTACCTGCAGTCTCTTCTGCGCCCTGACACGGCCGAGACAAGGAGTAACCCCGGGAAAGGCCCCGCTGTGACAGCAACCGCCAGCCGCCACCCTGAGCCCATTTTTAGAATCATTTGACTCTGTTTCCAAATAGAAGCAAATAATGTCACAAAATGGGGGCTCTTAGAGTGTCATGCAATAGTTTTTCCTAAATGTAATTTCTGTGTGTGCAGATAGTAGCTCAGATGCCAGCCTATGGCGGACATTTATTACCTGGATTTCAAACATCACCTTCTGCAGATTCAGATGTTTCTTAAGCTTTGGTGATTTCTTTCAAGCACTTGAGAGGGACGGGAGTCCCAGGATCCTCTATACCGCTCCCCTTGCCCTTCTCACACCCTTCCCCAGAGTCTCAGCCATGAGAAAATCTCACAAAAGTATTGTATGTGATTACTGAATGCTTGTAATGCACTTTGCAGGCACCGCATGTGAAGCAAACACAATGAACCTCCCTTGATTTGTCAAAGTTTGGGTTTTTTTATTATTTGGGGTTGACAATAAATCTATACCTTACCCATGTCATGATGGGCAAGTATCTCAGAGCTGAAGCAAAAGTAGTTAACAAAACCTTGTTGTCATTTGAAATTATTTCAGCCATCTTTTTCCTGCATACAGAAGACTTACTTAGGCAGCTTCGTATAGAGTGAAGAGGGCAAGTTCTGGAATCGAACTGCCTCCATGTCAACTGTGACTCTGCTCCCTTCTCTCCGTGGCCCAGTTCTTCATCCACAGATGAGAATAATAAGAATAGCAACTACCCTGTATGTTTATTATGAGGATTAACAGATTAACAGTGCCTGGTACATAATAAGTATTTATAACCTTTGTTATTATTGTCCTCCTCTTGTTTTGTCTGTAGCATCATCATTCCCTGGGCTTTCTGAGCCAGAAAACGTGCAGCTGCCTTCAGCCCTGGGAGGGAGAGTCTCTGGCCCGTGTCTTGGAGTCTGCCTTCAGAATGTCTGAATTTCAGCTCTTCCTTCCCCCTTAACTCCCAGGTCCCATCTGTCCCCAGGCTCAGCGAGAACTTCCAATATACTGTCACACTCATCTCCACGGTCATTTCTCTGTGAAGTCTTCTCACCGTGGCCATTACTTGCTTTTTTGTTTTGTATACCTATTTTCGTGCAGTTTCTGTCCTGCTGTCTTTACGTACTGCACTGCATAGTACTCTGTCTTCTTCAGGAGACTATACGCTCCTGGAAAACAGGGACCAGTCTTACTCATCCTGTACCCTTAGCACCCAGCAAAGAGCCTGCAGTCAGGTCGGTGTTGTCAGTAGGTACTCGGTGTTGCTGTTTTCCAGTCCTGTCACACGTCTGAGTCACTGCTCACCGCCTCCCCCTTGGCCTCCCAGGCTCTGTTCTCAGCTGACTCCATCCTCACGCTGAGGTTCTTTCTTAAAGCATTTCATGCCCCTTTGTGGCTCAAATCCCATGACGACTGCCTTTGACTACCACATTGTTTACATGTATCTGTGTTGCGAATCTCGTCCCGCAAAATTTGAATGCTATGGCAGGCGTGGGAATAAATTCACATGAAGTACATAGGACTAGAAGAGCCGGGACTACACGACCCCTCTCTGATCATGAGAGAGGCCCCGAGTGCTGCCCTAACAGGCTTTTACTGTTTTTCTTGGATATAGTACACCAGAATGGTCTTCATTTACTACATACGCGTAGATTCGCTTTAGGCGGTAGACAGGCCAGGAAGATACATCAACGGGATTATTCAAAAATGCAAAGACAAAAAGTAGGACTGAACTTGAAAGGATTAGCACCGGTCTAAGGAAGCCAGGCATGCATTGGCATTTTGTTTTTTCTGATCCAGGGCGAGAGGGTTTTTTTTTTTTAGCAGGAGCAAGCTTTAACTAAGAAATAGGCTATCCTGATTCCCCAGAGGAAATCCCGTTGTCACACACGTGGGGCCTGCTTGCCGTCCAGCGTTCCACTGGAGTTTTTTAAATGTGAAGTGTTGGGCTACATTTCCCATGGTGGGAGGCATGTTTTCTCCTTCAATCTGCTTGGTTTTCAAAGCTCCCACCAGTCTGGCCCCTTCCCAAGTATCCAC
The DNA here is from genome assembly GCA_004026765.1 of Micronycteris hirsuta. Classification (NCBI taxonomy): domain Eukaryota; kingdom Metazoa; phylum Chordata; class Mammalia; order Chiroptera; family Phyllostomidae; genus Micronycteris; species Micronycteris hirsuta. The sequence continues at coordinate 28,552 of PVJI01004475.1, read as the reverse complement.
ACCTTGATTTTCCCATGAAACACATTCCCTCCCAAAAAGGAGTGTAGTCTTACAAACATATCCGTCTCTCTTAGCTCTTGCTTCCTATTTACACTGGAATGTTCTCCTTTCCCCCTCTACCATCGAAATCCTACCTGTCTTATTCAGGAATCCTTCTCTCACTACCAGAGACTGCACTGGTTTTTCTTGGACTCTAACCTCAACATTGTGCAGCAAAAAACTCAGCCTTTAGGTAGGAGCGTGGTCATCACGTGAGGTGCTTCGGGGTGTAAGAGAAAATCCAGTCCAGACTGGTGTCATCAATAAAGGCTCACATAACCGAAGCATCTTGCAGTAGGGCAGCCTTCCCAGGGCTCACCACTGTCACCAAGAACCTGTGTTCTTTAGGTCTGTCCTCTGAATCCTCCCCTGGGAATAGTTTCAGTGTCCCAAAAAGGCTGGCGGAAGCTCCCAGAGCCACATATCTCCTTATTATGGATAGGAGGAAAGAGAAAGTCTGTAGCCCAGGATTCCCAACAAAAGTCTGGAGTGCCTCGGGTACGTGTCCTGACTGACCCCTGCAGCCAGGGGGATGCAAGGTGATGACCGACCTGTGGGTCTGGGGTACCGTCAGCCTCTCCTGACCATGTGGATCCTCAGATAGAAATAGGCACTGGTGGTACAGGGGAATAGTAACACGGGAGAGACACCTACAAATGTCCCTACATACAGTGTTGATATTTTCCACCGAGCCCCGCCCGGCGCACAACCGGTGCGCCACGACTGTCAGATGCTTCGAAACCAGCTTCTCCCTTGGGTGTTCAGATGAGAGCAGAAACGACTTCCGTTCCTTTGGTCCCCACTGTCCACTCCATCGCCACAAGTGGTTACCACACCTCTGATTCTAGGCAGAGTCCTGTCTGTTACAGAGAAACATGCCCACACCTTTGGTTATTTTGTTTTAAATTACCGACAAATTCTATGTTAGAGTCCTTAGTCCAGTCAGTGGCTCTGCGTACCCCTAACCCCCTGCTTGCTCAGGGTGGAGACACATCAATAGTCCTGAGTCTAGGGCTCCCCTGGGATCCATGAGGGCTTCCCACCATGACCAGGTCTTCAGGCAATGAGGAAGCCTGAGGTTTGGGGAATTGAAAAGGCTATCATGACCTTTCTCTCCAATATCCCCCTCTTTACAGATGGAGAATAACCCCCTGCCCCCTCACCCAGCCCATGCCTCCCGAGGCCCCCTGGCACCCTGCACATGCTCAGTTCACTCAGCCCACAGTGTTCCTTCTGGCTCACAGCCATGGCAACCTGCTTGGCAACCAGGAGTCAGTTGGGCTGAGGTCCCAGCCCCAACTGTCAAAAGGGCCGAGGCCGAGGTGGAGGAGGCTGGGGCTGTGGGTAAGTGGCCTTGGGTTCAGACCTGTGGACTTGGGCAGGGGCAGACCCTGACAGGGCTCTGGGGTGCTGGAGCAGCAGAGTGTGATCTTGGGCCCTGGGTCGCAGCTGTTGCCTCTGAGCAGGTCTGTGGAGCCCACAGCCCTGGGATCTCAGCTGGGCTTGGGCCTGAGTCAGTCCTACAGATGACTGGGTTAGAAGGGGGGTCTGTGGCTTGGGCTAGGGGTCATTTCGTCATCGGGGTTAGGATTTGTGAAGGGAAGTATGGTCTTACCGTCCCTACCCCACAGGAGTCCTATGACTGGGGAGGAGGAAGGAGGAGAGAGCTAACATATACATTGAGCCACTTAAATGCCAGGAGCTGTCCATATATTACCTCCTGACTGACTGGTAACTGAAGCACAGGGGCGAGGTGAGCACGCGGTCCGCAGGCTGTGAAGAATTTAAAGCAGGCTTCTCTACAATCACAGCTCCTGCTCTTTCCACCCTTTCCTGAACTGAGGTGCCTGAGGCAAGTGGTTCAGAGGACACTCTGGGCATCTGTGGGAGCGAGTAGGGCCCCAGAGAGGCTGCTGACCGCTGACCACAGAGCTGAGCCCCTTCCCAGCCCGGTGCCCTCTGCTGGGCTGCAACTCAGATAATGGTGGTGCTTGTTCTCAGGTGGTCTCGCTGAAGCCCATGGAATCCTCCGCAGAGCCTGGGATGCCTTTGCCCAAATACTGCAGCGTGGCCACAACCCTGGAGGCCCCCGCCTGGGCCGGCACTGCTCCTCCCTGGGAACTCGCCTTCACCTGCCCCTTTGGCCCCCAAGCACCCTGGCTAACCTGGCACAGCCCTCTCACCAGGTACTGGGCCCTGCCCGTCTGCAGGAAGTGGCCATCTCCCTTTTTCTTCTCTGTCCTTTGGTTCTGCATAGTGCACCGCGAGGGAGAGAACTTGCTTCCTGGGAAGGCCAAAGTGTTCTTTCCTGTGTGGGCTATGATTTGCTTATGGTACCACATGACCCCAAACTAAACTGTGCTCCCAGTGACCTTGAGGGCTGCCGGCTTTTGTGCCACTGTAGAGCAGAGTGGCACGTGATCAGAGTCGGGAGGAGGCAGTCAGGCATCCCTGGTTCTGAAGTTTCTGGATTGTTTTAGCATCAGCCATGAGACTTGTTCTGGCGCTACGTGAGAAACTAGGGTTTCTTCAATCCAGAGCCAAGATGAGGTCCCCAGGTCCCTCCCCAGGTTCCCTCAGTGTGCCTCCGTTCTCCTGGCTCTTCTGGATCCAGATCCTCAGTCAGCTGTCTCAGGCGTGCCTACAAAAGGGGAAAGGCCCCTCAGCCTATAGGCACATACTGGCTGCAAGTCCCAGGGACTGCCCCTCCATTCAATCTGCCCAGTTTATGGACCTGGCCGCTCAAATCCTTAATAGCCAGCCCCCTTTCTTGATTCTCTTAGGTGGGCCATCTCATCCAAAGCCAGAGTTAAGCAATCCTATAGCCAGGCTTGCCCACGAAAGTAAACAGCTTCTTCAGAAACCCAAGCTTTGACTCAACAATCCCTCCCTCCCTGGCTCGGCTGTGTCCACAAAATTCCCAGAACCAGCTTCTCTCCTTTCCTCTGTCCCCATGGCCTCTCTGTCCAGCTCCTTGGTCCCTCCACCCCCACTCACGCGCCTTCTCCTCCCTCCGACCCCACAGCGCCACCCGTTCTCACATGCTTGCTCCTTTGGCTTCACCACCCGAACCTCCACGCCTCCTCCTGGAACCCCACACACCCGCTTAGGATTTACCTTTGCGGTATTCTTCTCTGGTCTGCTAGCCAGTCTCAGAATCAGCATTAATTAACCTGAATATATCAAGGGTAATCACAATTTTGATTACCTTGAAACAATTTCCAGTCCTCGAACAATGGTTCCCTCCACTGTCCTCTCCGCCTGCCCGCCCCACAGTTTACCTCCCTGGGAGTCATGGATGGGCACTCTGTACGGGGACTGCTGTTCCACATAGCTTTGCATGTCACACACATGCCTCCGTGCTGCTCCAATCTGTCTGCGAAACGTGCTTCTTGATGTTTTTAGGGCTGGGTCTTCTCTGCTTCCTAATTCCATTTGCTCTTTCCCAGATGTGTGTCTTATCAACCATATCTCCACGTGGCTGAGCCGGCGTGGCGGGGGCCCCGCTGGCTGGGAAGAGTGGGGGATGCTGCCGGCACGTGGGTCCTGGCGAGAAGGGAACCAGATGGCTTCTATTACCGGGCCCAGATAAAGGCTGCTCCGGAGGCGAGTGCCCCGCCGCCCACACCCCCCCGGCGCACTCCCCTGGCGGCCCTGTCACACCCGACACTCCTCAGCTGTGTGTGCCGGGCACTTCGGTTTCTTTGAGAAGCACAGCTCTTCCCCGGCCAGGCTGTGCCAGTAGGAATGCGGTGTCAGTGAGTGCTTCAGTGTGCTGGGGATGTGGAAGAAAGTAGTGCAAACACAATGGCTTAAACAGCAACAGAAATTTATTGTAAAAGTACTTTGTTCGGTAAAATTCAGTGTGTGGAATTCTGGGCAACAGCCTAAGGGAAGCAGGAGCAAACACGCGTGCCCATGTGCACGCCTGTGCGTCCACACACGCAGGAGCCAGGCCCGGCTTTCACTTCAGTGGCTGCTTGCTTCGGGATTCTTCTCTTCTTTATAGAGCCAGACTTTGGGAATGGGGATCCGTGGAGGAAAGACTAGTGTGAGTTCTGAAAACATATATGAATTATAAAATCTCCAATCAAAAGTCATTTTGTCATTTTCAAGTAACTAATGGGTGAATTCAAATGAAATATTAGCAGAGTTTTGCTCAAATAGAGGTTCTGACTAATGATTTGTTAACCAGAATTTATTTCTTTCAAAATCGTACTGAGCTCTCAAAAAAGCTCATACTTTAAAGCAGCTTTAGCACTTCTCCTGCCCTTTCCTCGCTGGTGTGACGCGGGCCTGCGGGCTGCCCAGCACCCAGCCACTCCTCGCCCTTGTGGGCCTGTGGGTGAAGACACTGTCACTGGCTGGTCTGGACACAGGGACAACACTTCTTGGACGTGCTAGCAGCCGGGGGAGTGCACTGGGGAAAGAACCAGAGGACCCAGGGTTTGTAGGATAGAAACAGGAATAGGAGAAGAGGAAACAAGAAGAGGACGAGAATGGGGAGGAAAGGCAGGACGGGATGAACAAGAGTCCCCCCGGCAAGAAGAGGCGGAGAGGGGGGAGGCCCCTCAGTGCACCCCTGCCCATCTCAGCTACAATGGGCTCTAAGCAGTGCCCGCCCCCTCCCTTCTCTGAATGGCCCTCCTGTTTGCAGGAAGCGCCGGGGCCTGGTTCCAGGGCATGGCCGCAGGGAGCTGTGGTGCTCCCAGTGGCACTTCCTCACCCAAACCTTATTCTGAGTGTTTTCTTCCCCACAGCTGGAGAGGCAGGGGGCCCTGCTCGTGGAATTTGAGGCTCCCCTTGTCACAGGCCCAGAGCTGCCAGCCCAGAGGCAGAGTGTGGTCTTAGGAGAGGAGGTCGTTCAGTTCTCGCCATCCACGGACCACTCGCTGCAACCTGGGGACAAGGTGCTGGCACCCTGGGAGCCAGACAGACAGCGGTATGGCCCCGCCACTGTCTTGGGCTTGGAGGCGAGAGATCCCCAGAGAGGTAAGGCCAGCTGCTCTGACCTACCGGTTCCCAAAAGGAGCCAGGCTGGTGATCAGGCCAGAGGCTCTGAGCAAAGGGGTCTCTACAGCTTAGGGGTTTTAGAGGCGTTAAAAAAAACCCCAACACCCTTACCTCCTCACTTGCAACTTAACCCGGGGTGTGGCAACAAATCTACAAATCATATCTTTCAGATTAAAAGATGTTTTTCATCAGGGTAAAAGCGCCTAAAACTATTACGTCTATGTTGGTTAGCTAACCTATGGTGTGGTGGGTTATCCTGGGGTCACAATGGTACTCACTTCCTGTCCCCCACCAAGTCGTCCAGAGACTAGGACAGTCCCCTTCTACAGGGCTGACCAGTTGGCATCACTGTAATTCAGACAATGAGAGAAGGAGGTTCCTCCTTCCAGCCCCGCACCTGAGGAGGTACTTTGGTTTTGACATCAAAACTGAGGCAGGGAGGCACGTGCGGGTGCACCGGAAGTGAGGGGGTAAATATGGAGCAGGTGAGGGCAAGTCCGTGTGAGGAGGCAGGCAGAGCAGAAGGGCTGCTTTTGGGGAGAAGAGAACCCTTATCTCGTGACTTAGAAGAGGTAGTTGTAACAAACCGTTGCCATTTTCTGTTACATAGCGTGGGAAGAAGAAATTACTGTTCACTTCTGGAATGGCAAGACAGCTACAGTGCCTCTAGGTGGGGTCAGGCGGGTGCCCCCCGCGGTCTGGAAGAAGGCTGTCGAGAAGCTGCGCCAGCCTTTGGCCAGGGAGCACCCCAGTGCCCTCCTCAGGGCCCCCTGCTGCTCTCTGCTGGGGCCGGGCACTGGATGTGTCGCCTACGGGCTTCCGCTGGGCCCCCCGTTCCTGTGCCCTCCCTGCCCCCCCCACGTCTGCTGCCAGCTGCTGTGCCAGGGCTGCCTCGGCTGCCCTTTGGTCGGATCCACCTGGTGGCCTCTAACTAGGGCCTCGGGAGTCACAGCCAGAGAACATCCAGAGGCAGAGCTGAAGCCCGCAGCACAGCTTTTGCCCCTGGAGGCTCCTAAAGAGGAGGAAGTGGCAGTGCCAGCTCCCATAGCCACGTCCTCCTCCTCCTCTGAAGAGGATGTGGAGAAAAATCTGGAGCCGGGCCTCCCCCAGAGGCCGATGGTGGACAGCACAGCCAACGCAGACCCCGTCCCTGCCGAGAAGACTCCGAGGAGGCCGGGCGGCCCCTGCCAGCCCGAGTGGAGGTACTGGAGGAGAAACGGGCCTGAGCCGCAGCCGGGGAGGCCAGGTATACCTTCTTCTAGGGCGGGCTGAGGCCCTTGTTCCCTCCCCTCCCTTGTGTCTCTTGGGAATCTGAGCCACATGACCACTAAGCAGGGGGCTGGGAATAATACTTAGGGGTGTGGTCATGTGGAGGCGGAGTCTGTGATAAGAGGGAAATAAATGGTAGGTTTCCATTTAAGCAGTAACGCCCAGCAAGAAAGGCCGGGGCGATCTTGCAAAGGTTTGCCTCTCTCTTAACAGCTGTCCTTTCTTCACTTGTCTCTCCCGGAGGTACCGCTGCTCTCCTCTGTTTTTATAATTCCTGCTCTCCCACCCTTTTTGTTCTAGGAGGCCTTGACTTTCCTCTAGATGAAGCGTCTAAACGCCTCCAGGGGTTGGTTAGTCTTCAGTGCCCTGAGAAGCCCAGAAACGATTTTTAAACACCAGTCGTCAGGCACTCCTCTCCAGAGGGGCCCCTCACTAAGTCGGAAGCAGGGCCCAGCACTACGCGGCTCATTCTCACAGCTCAGAGGGAGGCGGTGTTATTGTTGGCGAACTGCAGCCATCCCCAAACTTCTTCTTTAAAAAAAAAATTAATTAATTAATTTTTAGAGAGAGGGAAAGGGAGGGAGAAAGAGAGGGAGGGAAACATCAATCGGTTGCCTCTCATACACCTCAAACGGAACTGAGCCCACAACCCAGGCATGTGCCCTGACTGGGAATCAAACCAGCAACCTTTCACCTTGCAGGATGATGCCTAACCAACTGAGCCACACCAGTCAGGGCCATCCCCAAACTTCTGTATCTTGGGCTAAGGACTGTGTGATATGCCCTCACAGGTTTAGGGGCAGTAGGTCACTGATGTGCCTCATGCCCACCCTGTCAAAATCCCCCCAGGGGCCCTGGGAGCACAGAAGCCTGTTGGCTGGTCGAGCTATATGGTGGGGGATAAGCCTTGTCCTAGATGAGATTCTTGGGGTCCTGGGGTCACTAATTTAACATTCAATGAACCAAATGAACATTCAGTCTGGGGCAGGGATGCCGTGAGGGCTAAAGAGCACCACTGCTAAAAGCTCACGGATCTCTAGACACCACCCACATGGGGACCCACGCAGGCCCCTGATTGAAGCCATCGCCCCATTTCCAGGACAGCTGTTCAGCCAGAAAGACCTCCTAGCCCACGAGGATTTCAGTCTTGCCCCAGGATCAGCTTTTTATTAGTCCTCAGTTCCAGATGGTTGAGAAGTTGTTTCTGCAATGAGAAACTTTCTTGGTTGTCTCCACTGGGCCCCTGGGCTTTGAGGCGGGGGAGGGGATGGATATATGGGATATATGTCACTGCCGTTGTGTTTTATCAGAGGTTCCAGGCCTTCCTTGGCTTTCAAAGACAAGGGTCTCTCCCCCGCCTCTGAGAGGGAAATAGTAACAGGACAAGAATCTAGCCATGACCAGCTCTTCCTCTCCTATATGAGAGGAAATATATTAGAAATACGGGTAGGCAAAAGTAGGTTTACAGTTGTAATACAAACAATATGATAATAATAATACAAGAATAAACTGTTTCCCGACTTTTGCCCTCCCTGTACAGAGGCTGGGGGAAGGCCCCTGTGCTCTGTGAAATGGGTCACTCCAATCTCACAGAGGGAAACATTGGGAGGCCTCGGCAACGCTACTTAGAATCAGCTTTTTCTACTAGATGTGCCCTCCCAACAGGAGATAATATAAAGAAAATGGTGCCCAGATCTAGAGTTTTCATGCTAAATTCTCCATAGCTTCTACCGCCTCCTGCTTCAGCACAGCAGGGAGAAAGAAAAGCTGTACCTACAGAGGCAGCCCCAGGCCCCACCTCACGGAGAGGGGAGCCAGCGGGGTAACCAGTGGGGTCGAGGTGGTCCCACGTGCCCCAGGGACAGCCCCCAGCATCCTCTAGACTGGTGCCAAACCGGAGCCAGTCCCTGGCCCAAAGCACACCCTGTTTTATTGCCACTGCCTAGCTACCTAATCCTACCTTCAGTCTCTCTCTCCATCACCATATTTAAACAAATCCACTGCAGAGTTTTATTTCCCAAAACAGGTGATAATAATTGGTTACATAAAGAGAAATGTAGTATCTTTGGGTACTTGGCCTGGATGTCCTTCAGGCGCTGGGTCAGTTGTTGCTCCAGGCAAAGGCAGTTCTTGGAGCTGAACCGTGAGAATCGGGGGGCCTGTCTTTTGCCTGTCCCGACCCTGCACCCAAAACTATGGAGAATATGCCTGAGACGAGTGTGGAGGGAGGGGCCATCCCCGGCCCTTGTCACAGGTGGGCTGCTGTATGCCACAACAGACTAGGGATGATGATACAACACCAAACCCCAGGGCTTTCCTTTCTCCCCCCCACCCCACCCCCGATTTTGTATTCTTTAAGGGAACTCTGTTGTTTTGCATCTCCTAGCTGTGCTCAGAGCCATCAAGTACTGATGCTTGACAGTCAGTCTCAGGCTCTGTCTCTTAATGACCCTCTTGCACAGGTCCCTCCATCCTCCACACTTTTTGTTACTTTGATATAACAGGCAGTGAGGTTACCATCGATCCTAAACAGTGATCCTGGAGAGGCCAGACTGGTTTTTTTTTTCCCCTAAGATTTTACTTACTTTTAGAGAGAGGGGAAGGGAGGGAGAGAGAGGGATAGGAATATCAAAGGGGCCTTTCATGTGGCCCCTACTGGGGACCTGGCCTGCAACTTAGGCACGTGCCCTGACTGGGAATTGAACCAGTGACTCTTTGGTTCGGAGCCTGCGTTCAGTCTACTGAGCTACACCATCCAGGGTGTGAGAGGCCAGACTGTTGGCTACCAGCAGCCATGTTGCTCTCCTCCCTTGCTTATGGCTGAAACAGGATTCAATCTGTAGTTTTATAAGTCAGGGAGATGATGGATCTCCTTTAAAGCATTTCTTCCTTTTTATATATTGCCCTATCCCTCAGGAAGTCACCCCTCCTTTTTGTGGCCTCATTCAACCTGTGAAAACTTGCTTTTCTATCAGTTTACAATCTCTTCTTTGTGATCAGTGTGATTTATAAGCTCCTTTAACTAGTGGCAGTGGGTTACCTTTGCTTCCCCTAATGGCTGGTTTGAAAAACATGCCTGGTAACTTCTACCCAATTCCAAATCTGGTGATCAGAAACAACCTTTCTCAAAAGCATAATAGGCAGAAATAATCAATTAACACAATTTATTTCTTCTTTAAAAATAGAGGCCAGTGTTAGGAGCTTACACGGATGAAGAGATTCTGTGATCCGTGGCGTAGTTGTACTTGTCGTCAAGGCCCATTCCACCAAAATGGTGGCATATTCAACACACCCCACTGAATTTTAGGTTTAGGAAAGAGATGTTGCGACACCCAGAAGGAAGTGAAGGGCAACAAACATCAGAGAGAACGAACGGTAGTAGCGGGGGATGCCGAGGAGCTGGTCCCCGAAGCAACCAGCACGAAGCCGCTGCAGATCCTGCCGGACGAAGCTGCCAGCAGAGCACTGAGCCAGGGAGGCCAGAGCTCCTCGGACTGAGCGCCCTGAGGACCTAGGTAAAGTAGCATGGCTGGGAAGGGACTTTTTTTTTATTGTTTCTTTTTTCAATGACAGTTGACATTCAGTATTATTTTATAGTTTCAGATATACAGCATAGTTGTTAGACAATTACATAATTTACAAAGTGATCCCCTGATAATTCTAGCATTCACCTGGCACCATACAGTTAGTACATCATCATTGACTGCGCCCCTATGCTGTGCTTCACGTCCCCAGGACTGTTTTGTAACTACCTTGTTTTTCCTTCGGAATCCCTTGGGAAGGGGCTTCTTAAGGACTCCTTCGATGGTTCTTCAACCTTTTGGGGTCACAGCCTCTTTGAAAATAAAACCCATAACTCCTCTTTCCAGAAATATTCACATACCCACAATTTTGCACGTAATTTCAAAAGGCTTACAGAACCCACAAAGGTCATCATAAGCTTCTTAGGGGAGCAAGGATCTCCATTTACCGTATTTTTCGAACTATAAGACGCACCCCCCCCCCCAAGTTTGGGAGGAAAATGGGGATGTGTTTTATAGTCCGAATGTAGCTTACCTGGCTCACATTGGTGAAATACTATGTTATTAAATATTTTACCAAATTTTTTGCTTCAAAATTTTTTCCATTTTCCTCCTCTAAAACTTAGGTGCGTCTTATGGTCCGGTGCATCTTATAGTCCAAAAAATGTAAACCCTCTATTTGGTGATGGGCATGGGTCTGCTTTACTAGGCCTGTGTCCATGGGAGTCTCTCATTAGGATTGCCGACATCGCTCTACTTAAAACTCCATGTCCATCATATAAAGTGCTGGTGTCTTTCCTCTGAGGGAAGACTTGTCATGTTCAAAATGATATGAATAACTAGGCAACTAAACTGAGAGGTGAGGCAATACTATTGGTGAGGAAGCTTCAACGTTAAGGACTCACCGATGACTTTTTAAAATCAGTGCCTTTTGTTCCTTAAAATTACAGTCAGTCTAAGTCTCTTAGGGCTTTTTCCCCTTATAGGAAGCTACAGAGAGTAAATGCCTGAGGAAGAGTTACAGAGTGGCTGGCAAAGCCTCCAGCGGAAGGAGGTAGTGTGCAGGCCACAGAGGATGGCTGAATAAGCAGCAGCATCTTCACCCCATTAAGACTTCCCTGCAGAGGGGTGGCAGGAAGGCACCTGTGGTGAGAGGCACCAGCGTGCTTGCGGTCCTGGTCAGGGCTGCCTGCCCGGTGAGGTCAGCCTGAGGCTGCTGCTCCACACAAGTTACAGGTCGTGGGCGGCCTGCTTGGGGCATCTGTGTCCACATCCTCTCTGCCGTCTTTTCATAAAGCCTACAGCTGTACGTGAATGACATTTTGTTGCTCCTAATACCAATAAAAAGGTATTCTCTTTATTTCCAAATCGAGTCTTCTTTTTATTATCATAATTAACCTTTACTTGGAAAGCAAGCAGTAAAAACTATTCAGACAGCCATGATTACTTTCAGGGAAAACAGGGAAGGAGGACTTCTACATTTTTAAAAACTAGGCACTGAAGGAGACCAGCTCCAGTTCCCAGTGAGGCTGACCCTTTACAGTCGGCCCCCAAAGCAGGATGGATGTGTGAATGTTACAGGAATCATATGGTGGCTTTATTCTCCTTGCTGCTTAAAAAAAGGTAACGTGATGGTCAACATCATATGGGGAAAACCAAGTCCACGCTTTGTCCTGAATCTACTGCCACCACTTGAGTCTTCTTGGTTAAGTCATTTGCACCCACGGTGACAGAATAGGTCCCTGGATACACTTCTATGTAGAGGTCCTTAGAGATGTTGTCAGCCTGGAAGGAAAGCAAATATTAGCAGTTTAGAGGTTTTTATGTCCTAATGCCCAGGGCACCCCCATGAGGCTAGCTCTGTGTGCCAGAGGCCGGATGGAATGAAGCATTAATGTGGGAGACGAAGGCCCTGTTTTCAAGCCTCAGCCACATGATAGGACTATCCCTTAGGTAAGTCCCAGCGTCTCCTTATGCTTGCTTGTTTCCTTAGTTCTAAGAGTGTGATAATACCTACCTCCCATGTGAGAACACTGTAAATACCCAAGTATTATAGGAACATGAAGGATCATAAAAGGAACACTCTAGCTGGAGTAGAAAGAATTAGGAAGAGGGAAAGGTTAAGTCCATTGTTTTGGGATCAAAAGCAGACAGTGGCACTTCTTAGCACAGATTAGCAGTAATGTAGAGGCACCTTGGAATTATGAGAATCATTCTTTTTCACTGTGCTTTGCTAAATTCATTATTGGGATGATGAAATATTTCCCCTAAAGCTGCGAATTCTGAACAGATTCCGTTTTGTCATGCAGCAAGTCAGCTGCCTGGCAAAGGCCCTCCCTCGGCAGACTGGTTCTCCGATAGTGCAAAACCTGGGGAACTGGAGGAAGTGGGAAGATTGCTGTTTAGAGCTGAGCTGAGCACAGATTTCACACAGGGTGGGGAAGCGGGTCATGGCAGGTGTGCAAGCAGAGGAGGGCGTCTTAGTTTAGATGGCAAAAGAGCAAAGCTGCAAACCAGGAAGGGGCCTGTCATTTTGCACCAAGGCTCTTATTCCACAGCTGGGACACCACTCATGCTTACTCAGCGTCCAAAAGGAGAAGCTGTCATTTCCGTCACCGCTCCCGGGGAGGGGACAAAACCACTGGCCGGCAAATTCTACTAAGAAGATGAGTGACAATGCTTGTACTGTTAAGAAACTTCCTCCCCCTGCACCTGACAGATTTGAAGCCAATTTTTTCCCAAAGCTGCTTTATGTTACGTGCTTTCATGTTATACTCCAGTTACTGCAAAATCAGAGGTACGGCATCATTTAACTGACGTGAAGGACACAAGTATTTGTTAGTCACCAGCTATGTAAATACACAAAAGTAGATTCAGAAAATACAGCTGTATCCAAATTTCAAAAAGGCAAGGGTGCTTCATTTGTCCGAATAAAAGGACACACACGGGGTAAGGCTGGCATCTGTGCTGCCGACACTGGGCTCGTCTGGAAGGTTGGCATTACCAAAATACTGCCCGTGCTGCAGGCATCTAAGCCTAACCACTTATAGTTGTACTAGAAGGACAACAGTCTTAGTCACTACTTTGCTATTGAGTCAGCCAAAAAGTTTGTTTGGTTTTTTCCCATAAGATGGCTTTAGTAGCACTTAGTTGTGTTTTAATTTTATTCAAAACAATTTTGTTAGATTGTATTGTGAGAGCTGTCATATCAGTGTGCATTTAAAAAACAACAACAACATAAAAATTGGTGAATTTTTGTGTAGCCATTTTAATATTGTAGATGGAAGAAAATAAGGAACATTTTCGGCATATTATGTTTTGTTATCTCAAGAAAGGTAAAAACGCAACTGAAATGCAAAAAAACAACAACTCTGTGCAGTTTATGAAGGTGCTGTGACTGATCAAAACTGTCAAAAATGTCCCCGGCTGGTGTAGCTCAGTGGATTGAGCACGGGCTGGGAACCAAAGGGTCCCGGTTCGATTCCCAGTCGGGGCACATGCCTGGGTTGCAGGCCAGGTCCCCAGTGAGGGCCATGTGAGAGGCAACCATACATTGCTGTTTCTCCCTCTCTTTTTCCCTCCCTTCTCCTTTCTCTATAAATAAATAAATACAATCTTAAAAAAAAAACTGTCAAAAGTGGTTTGCAAAGTTTCATGCTGGAGATTTCTTGCTGGATGATGCTCCAGTCGGGCAGACCAGCTTAAGTTGATAGCGATCACATTAAGAATCAATGTTATACTATGCAGGAGAAAGCCGACATACTCAAAATATCCACATCAATAAAGTTATTGGTGAAAATGAAAAAATGTGCCTTTTATTTTACTGAAAACAGTAAACAGACTTTTTGGCCAGCCCAATATATTCTGAATCTTAGCTAGCACATTGTATACACACACACACACATAAAAAGCAAATTATTACAGCAACATGCTGGAGTTCCTTTCCTCAGGATTCCAATCCTTCCGAGTTCCAAAAGATTTCCTGAGTTGATAAACTAATGAGTACTTGATCCTAATGAGAAACTTACCCCTATATGTTTTATACAGAGAAACATTAGTGGAAAATGGGAACAAATCCCTTCACATGTTTTGGAACCTGATCTCACCAAATGTGTAAGTTTCAGAATGTCAACAATGGCATTCACTTTGTAAGCACAAGGGTCAGGCCGCCCCTGCTGCTTGAACAGATGGTGGAATTCCAGCAGGACCCAGCGCCAGCCCAGCTGAGCTGTAGGAACTGAGACGGGAATACTTCACATTCTTTCCAACCACAACTATGAGTTCAGGCGCAGAGCATCCCTAAAGCTTCAAGTGGAGGAAGGATATCGAAAAAACAGAATTTTATACTGAACCACGATGTTGTGCACGCTCCACAAGGCTAAAAACACCCCAACGTAAAGACACGGCAGATCCAGCACAAAGAACCGCACAATAACCAGGTCAGCGGCTTCACGACTTTGCAACGTGGTGAAGCCCCGTGTGGGGACCCTGGGAGCTCTGTACTCACTGACGGGGATGCCTCTGGGATGTTTGCTGGGGCTTGATAGATGCCTCCAAAGCCAAGGGATGTTGTTTTACTCTGAAGAAACAAGTAGAAACACTGCTTAGTGCCCAAGTTCTCACTGCTGGATTACAAAGAGAAACTTTCTCCTACTTTATTAGGTGTTTTTAGCCTAACAATTGTTCTGTCAATTTTTTCTGAGTTGTCATGTAAATTATTAAGGCTTTTAGTGAATTCTGTGAGATGATGTTTTTAGTCAGATGTTCATCATGATTACTTTTTATCCTTCATGAGCTTTGGAGTCAGATAAACCTGAGTTTGAATCTTACGTCTGCTATTTACAGAGAGGGGTTCATTTCTCTAAGCCTTGCTTTTCTACTCTATAACATGGGGGTACGAGATTGGAGAGGAGATTTAAAGTGTAGAAGTGACAAACACTTAATAGGCTCTCAGAAAACAGAGGTATCTTCTGTGCTTGTCTCAGGAGTGTGGGTACCAGAGGGGAACAGGCTGAACCAACACATTTCCCTGAGAGGCAGGCAGCAGCTTACATTTACAGGAAAGAATGGGAGGGATAGGAATGCCCCTTGCCCACATATAACCCCTTTGGTGTCAGGCCAGAAAAGGGAAGCCAGGGTTCAGGTTCTCGTGCTGCTCCTTATATCCCAGGGAACAAGAGGGGCTTCCCACGTGCATCCAGTCCTCACTGTCATCCCGGTGGCCATGCTTCCCTTCCCCAAACCCACAGACCAGAGAAGTCACAAATCCAACCTGTGGATGAGACTCTGGGTTTAAGTTTGCTATTTTTGAGTACAACTAGGGAGTTTAAAAACAAAAAAACACCTACTCTCCTCAGAACAAATGATTTCTGTCGGATCAGTTCAACAAATAGAATCTTTGTCTCCCCCAGAATGACATGTAGTAAAAACAGGTAAGTTTGTAGTGAGAGGCCTGTAAGTGTTACTATCTTTTGGAAAAGTATCTTGTTAAGAGACCTCCTTCTTGCACTTTTAAAAAAATTACCTAAGACAGGATATATATCACTACCTTAGAATAAAATATGTGATTATGAAAAAAATCCCTTTCCTATCCCTAGATGTACAAGAGGATATTTGAAGCTCTTTCTTTAAGTCTGTCCAAGAATCCCATGGCCCAGGTTTGCAGGTTCAAAAGAAGATCCTGCAGTGGCATCAATTTGTATTTTAGACAAACTTGTATTTCATATTCACCGCTGTAAGTTCTCTGAGACTGGGGGCTGATACATTTCTGTCAAGCAGTGGAATGCTGAGTCACACAGGCAACCAATAATACAGCTCTAGCAGGAGCTCCCAACAGAGGGCCTCCCGTCTGGGGAGGCTCAGCACACAGCACAGGACAGTTGAGGATGCATACCTGACCACCCCCTAAGTCCGAGCACGGGTTCAGTTGCGACTTCCTTCTGTGATATCGATAGACGTGGGTTGCCCCTCCTTCCTCTGGCACAGATGAATAATATTTCTAGAGAAGTAATGTGAAAGATGTGGTTAAATAATCTGGTTAAATTTTCAAAAACTCTTGTTACTTGGGCAAAATAGGGCTAAGAAGGGAGGCAAAAGAGTAAAGGTAAATTACCTGCCTGCTTGACAGGCCTGCAAAGTCATTTAACACATCTTAGCCCATGTAAACTGGCTGCAGAGAAGGAAGGTGCATTTGGCATTACTTTGCTGCCATCTGCTGCCTCTGGCGGGCAACAACTCTGGCCAACTAAAGCTGGCCAGGACCATGCTCTTTGCCAGGTTAAATAATTTTCCTGACTGCTCCCCCATGTCAAATACACATGCCTTTTCATCTTCTCTCATGACAAGTTCTGATGCACAACAGTTCCACGTTAATTGTCTAAGTCTCAGACAAGGACAAGGGAAGAAAGGGGTGTATCTCCTTGAGATATGGAAATACAACAGGAAATGTAACATAAACTCAAGAGCTATGCAGCCGCTCTCCCCTGTGGAGGAGGGGCGGGGAAGGAAGAAGTCTCCAATTTAAGGACAATAATCCAAAGGATCAAAAAGCCGTCATATTTTTCTTGTCTCCTTCCTTCCTTCCCCTTGAAGTTAACCTTAGATTTGCCATTGATTATGACTCATATTGAGGACATTTACCAGCCTGTTTAATTTGAATGCAATATAGGGACAGTATCTAAGGCACAAGACCAGAAGAATGAGAAGCTAGGGAAAGCACTTCAAGACATGAATCTAATGATGTATCTTAGGGACTGCTTCAGAATTGTGACGGCAAACTCAGAATACTGTTTTTAATTCTATCTCAGAAACACAAGGGGTTCTATTCCATAACAGAGACCTGAACTGAAAACCAAAATGAAGAACATCAATTTACTAAAGCTCAAACCAAAGACAAATATTATTCCTTTTAAGTTGGTCATTTCACAGCAGAGCCCAAGTAATGAATTTTTCTAAAACCACTTAAGAGAGTAAGAACATAAAAGTATTCTCTGAACTACATCTCATTGGTTGGAATCTTGTTCTTGGAGCCATAGGGATTCCATGAAAGTTGTAGAAAGATTAGAGAATTTTTGAAATCTTAATATATGAAATTGAAAAGATGGAAACAAGGCATTCTCTTCCTTCTCCCTTATAGACCAGCATGCTTCCAATCACGTAAGAATCACAAACAGTTAAGGCCGGAAGAGACCCAGGGTCTGTTTTAATTCTTAGACCATAAAGAATGCTTTCCATGCAGGTGATTTCCTTGAACGTTGGCTTTAAGTACATTCCCTCAAAGTACTTAAAGATGACCTTAGTATATAATTTTGAGAAGAGGGTCTTTAAAACCTTTGCTAATCCATTTCAATGAACAGTACCAAAAATGGTACCCTAAGTCTTCATGCTATAGTTAATGATAATCTTCTGATGTTCATCTCTCAGTGGAAACTAAAGAAACACACCATAAAGGCTGGAAAGGATTTCATAGATCTTCATTTTTTCGACAGGGAAGGTCGAAGGGTGAGAGAGACTAACTATCCTGAAGCATTATAGCCCGTATGTGGCAGAACATGGGTCTGGTTCCCGGGAGGCTGCTCCTGTTCCACAGAACCACCTTTGTGGCCGTCAAGCAATACGAACCCATAGGGACATACCTAAAAACTACATCACCAGGGAGTTGAAACAGGTTAAATTCTGATGTACGGATTTTGTTTCAGTTTTTGTTTCAATACATTTTGAAAACAGAGAGGCTCAGTTCCAGTTTAGAGTGATCCTAATGAATTTTTTGAAACTACCCATCAGTTCAAAGTTTAAACAACTCTGAATATTTGGACTTGATTGTTTTGGAATTCAGCAAATAATATGAGGGCAGAGACTTTTTCTGACTTGTTCACTGCTTTATCTTCAATAATATCTACTGAAGTAGGCATTCAATAAATATTGTTGAAGCCTGCAGTAGCTTGGTTTTATCACCTGGTTTAAATCGTTAAGTGATTACAACTGACCCATGAAGACAGGGCAGGGTGAAAAGGTAGTCTCCAGATTCTCCTTAAAGTCCACAAAGGTCCACTTTATGATCCATCATCAGGCAGATCTGGGCATAGTTTCCGCTTACACCAACTTACCCCACACTGACTTGAAGTATAGTCCATGAATTCAGCCATTGTTCTGAAGGAAGCACTGAGGGTTGGACGTCTTTCTTCTCTCTATTTGAATAAATGGCAAGTCACAGGTGAGATCTGGTATTCCCTACTGGAGAATGAAGTTATTTGGGGAATAGCTTCCGTTTTAGTTTTTAAGAGTCTCTGAAAGTTTAAGTTGGTGAGAAAGATTTTACTAAGAACTCCAACTCTAAAAGGAGTACGTTGACATGCAATTTACCCAGGACAAAGATTGGTTTGTGGGCTTTCCTCTAATCTCAGATGGTAGCATACAAGAATTTTTTTTAAAGTAACCAACCAGGGCCGAACACTAGCAGTATCCTAGAGCTACCCAATAACGATCTGTAAATGTCACGAGTTTTCAAAGAGCTTTTCCGTTCACTTCCTTGATACTTCACAGCTTCCGCCGCCAAGGGCAGGATCCCTCAGGTGCTTCCGTGTGGTCGGTGCCCTGGTGCCCAGCAGGCCACCGCTGGGCAAATGAATGGGCTGGTTCCCCAGCAAAGTGGCCCTCACCTCTCCTAAGAGAAGGCGCTCCGGGCCGGCTGCGGACCATCTTTCTCCGTAGGGCCGCCCTTGGGAAATGACCCCCACGCTGCCTTTGGGAAACTCCAGAGAATGCCAGTCCACCGCCCTCCTCTTAGCTCGCTCCAGCACTTCTTGACCCAGCCTAGCCGAGCGCTGCAGGGTACGCCGGTCCACCCCGTTCAGCGCGGCGGCCGCCAAGCAGTTCTCCATGTAGACCTAAGCGGGCACATACACAAACAATGGCGGGTCAGCCGGATGCCGTGACTTTGCTACAGCTTTGGGTCCGAGCCCGGGCCTTTACCTCCCAGTGACCAGCGCCCCGGGCTCCGCCCCCAACGCGCTATCCAGCGGCAGCCAGCTAGGGGCGATCTAGTTGCGCTGCCCCTTCCATTTCCGCTTCCCCTAGCCCTCTATAGCGAGCCCTCACCAAGCCCATTTGCCAACGCGCATGCGCTCAGCGCTCCGGCGGAGAGGGAGCGCTGCGTCTAGAGCACCAGGCGCCGGCGCAGCACGAGGGTGGAGGGAGGCGGGGCAGGGCGGTGGGGCGCAGGTAATTGGCGGGTGGTGGGAGGCGGGGCGCGCGTCCTACGCCGGACACGCCTACTGCTTGTAGTCCGCGGCCTCAGCGTGAGGGCAGCCGGGCGAAAGAGAGATCGCTGGAGGCGGATCGTGTTTCGTGGTGTGGGGACCTATCGTCTGTATAACACGCCGCTAAGGAGCCCAGTGCGCTCTGTCGGAGGAGCCTGAGGGCCTGGGTCCAGGCTCTTGGAGGTTGTCTCCGCTGCTTAACGTGATGAACTTGATTTGGAGTCAGGTGGTCTCTTGTTGGGATAAGAAATTGTGGGAATAAGACTCGTGCCTCTGGGCACCTCTTCCTGCCTGGTCAATATTTTGGGATATCGCTACTTTTATTTGAGGAGATGGATAGGATAGGTCACACAATGCAGCTGCCAAGGTGGCGATTGGAGAAGGAAGTCTCTGGCCAGCTGGCTGTGGGCCGTGGGACGTTCAGCCAGAAGGCGGATATTTCTGGCCAACAGGGCCAGAGGGGCTTCTTAGTTGTATGTAGGACAGTGTAATCCTCTAGTGGCAACTTCCTCACCCTTCCACTGAAGATTACGGACTCACACAATTGTGTGAGTTGAACACAACTTTTTAAGAAAAGCTGAACCACGGTTAAGTAAGGAATTGCGCAGTTACCTTTCCACCCCATTCCATTCGGATATTTCATAGATGTAACCCCAAGTCTCGCAGCTAATTAGTGACTCCTCTGCACCATCCTGCGTGCAACAAAGCATTGGTGCTCAGGGGGGGCCACTTTAAGAGACACAGGGAAACCAAATACCTAGGGCTTCTCAGCAGATGACTTGATTAGCAGTTCCGAGCTATCACCTACATATTAAGATACATATGCATTTGTGCTCATTTTCTCTCAAAAAGTTGAGAACTGGGTTTAAATCTGGCTCTGCCACTTTTTTTGCTGTGTGATTCTGGACAAATTACTTAAATCTTTGGGCCCCAATTTTATCTCTGTACTTGGGGACACAAATAATACCAACCTCCCTAGACTATAAGCTTCTTGCAGGGGCTGTATCTGTCTTGTTTACTGAATTTGAGGTGAGGTGCATCTAGTATTTTACCTGTCACAGAATGGGCTAAAAATAGCTATTTGAATTGGGTTGCTGTAAGGATTTTGTGAAATCATTCTTGCAAAATGCTTAACACAATGCCTTGCAAAGAATAAGTGCTCAGTAGATTCAGTTAGCATTATTATGTGCCAGGCACTGCCATAGGAGTTGTGGAGAATAGAAAATGGATCAGACTAAAGGAAAATAAAAAAGAATGACATAAAATCTGTAATGTCAGCAACAAAATTTGACTTGTCATAAGGTTAAAAAAGATAAAGTATGTAGTTTAGAGGAGAAAGAGATTATGTTTACTTGGGGGGATCAAAGAAGGCTTTGTGGAGAAGGAATTATTTCAGCTAGACCTTGAAGGATGGCCTAGGAATGAATGAGAAAGAGGGTAGTCAACTTACATGTTAACTGCTTTTGCGATGCGTGTGGTGTAACCATGAACAGCTTATGCAACTGTTCTATATTTTGGTTTTGTCATCTATAAAATGGGAATGATAGTATATTCCTCATAGGGTTGTTGTGAGGATCAAATATACACATAAAGTGCTTTTAATGGTTTTGGCACAAAGTAAGTTCTCCGTGGTCAGACGTGATCAGACTGGTCTCCCAATATGTCCTCACCTGATTCTAGAGCCACACCTTATCTCACTTGGCTCTTCCCCAGGAATCTATTGCTACCTACTTTCACCATTTTGGTTCAGTTGAAGCATTAGTTTCTTTTTGTCAAGTCACCTTTGAAATCTTCAGTTATTCCCAAGTTGCAACCTCTGTTTTTAGTTGCAAACTCTGTTTTCATAGCTTTTTTTTTTTTTTTTAAAGATTTTATTTATTTATTTTCAGAGAGAGAGGACAAGGGAGGGAGGAAGAACAATGTATGGTTGCCTCTCACATGGCCCTCACTGGGGACCTGGCCCACAACCCAGGCATGTGCCCCGACTGGGAATCGAACCGGGACTCTCTGGTTCCCAGCCCGCGCTCAATCCACTGAGCTACACCAGCCGGGCTGTTTTCATAGCTTTTTAAAAATATGTATTGTACTTACTTCAATCTGATTTAAATGGTATGTAACTGTACTTCCTTCTCTCCCAACAGCTTATGAACTCCTTGAAGGCAGGAACTGTACCCTATTTGTTCCTAAATATTCAGGACTTTTAATTAGTGAGTATTCAATAGACATTGTTGAATAGACTGATTCAATTTCTAATTTAAATAGACCCCTGTTAAGCCAGGTAAGAGTTGGCTATACAAAAATTACCTATGTGCACTTTAAAGAAGTGATGAATATTCAGTTGTAACTAATTTTCCCAGAATTTAACATTTTGAAATATATGTAAAAGAAGATGCTTAGAGCCCTGGCTGGTGTAGCTCAGTGGATTGAGCGCGGGCTGGGAACCAAAGGGTCCTGGTTCAATTCCCAGTCAGGGCACATGCCTGGGTTGCAGGCCAGGTCCCTGTGAGGGCCATGTGAGGAGTAACCGTACATTGCTGTTTCTCTCCCTCTCTGTCTCCCTCCCTTCCCCTCTCTCTAAAAATAAATAAAAATAAAATCTTAAAAAAAAAAAAGAAGATGCTTAGAATGAAACTGAAGACTAAAGACTGGCACTAAATTAAACCTTTGCATTTATTTTTATATTTATATTTATATATACATCTTTTATAATTTTAAGGTTTGTACTGTAAGCCACAGTTTGAGAGAATCCTTTTTCTCTTTTTAAAAATCGAGTGGAAATGAGAATGATGGAACTTGACTTACCGTCAGGGCCCTTGTGGGTCAAACACAGCCCAAGGCAGGGACTTGAGAAAGCCACCAGTGAGACCGGGAAATGGAGGAGGAAGGGCAAATACTCAGGAGCGTGCCTGGTCGTCAGCAGAGAGAGCAGTTGTTGGTTTGTATTCCATGATTTATCTGTTCACGAGGGCAGACTCGTTACAGAGAACACATAGGAGTTATTTGTCTAGGTTGTACGGTTTGGGAAATAGATGAGTTGGAGGAAGTCTACTCCTGAGATCTGAGGAATGAGCTGGGTGCTGTATATTTTGGGGACATTTTAAGGAGAAAAAACAAGCCTAGTGAAGAACAATGCAAATTCTTTCTTCCTTTGTGTGAAGGGAGCAAAAAAAGAGTTAAAAACTTAGGATGCAAAAGTGGGTATCGTGCCTGCGTTAGACAGTGATTTATACTGTACATACCAGAAAGTGTATAAATCACCTCATTTGACAGGTGGTATTTTTATTTCTTCAGAAGACTTAGGAGCTTTAGGGTTATTACAGCTTTGTAAAGTAGTATTATGTATGAGTCATTAGATCATTCATTTTGCCTGATTACATCAACTCATTGGGTGATTGGGGAAGAAAGAAACTCATTATCAAAATTGCCATCTTGATTATATAGATTAAAGAGAATGAATCAAACTTCTGAGAGTAAGCTTTTATAACCTTTTAAAATTGACTGGAAGTTAAAAAGTTGGTTTCAGAGCAGGAATGATTAGGGAAAAGTTTTGTCGTTTCAAAAGTTATCAGAGATTTGAAGGAATTGTAATTTTGGAAAATATAAATAGTTAGAGTCCATGTAGAATTTTTTAAAAACTATTTTATGGAGGTATAATTTCCATGTAAAATTTACCTGTGTCAAGTATACAATTTAACAATGTTTAGTAAATTTACAGAATTGTGCAAACATCACCCCAATGCAGTTTTGGAACATTTTTGTTAGCGGAAAAAGATCCCTAGTGCCCACCATGTGCAGTCAGTCTCAGCTCCCACCGCTGGACCCAGACAGCCAGTATTCTAGCCAGTATGTCTAGACTCAGACAGCCAGTATTGCTGTCTCTATAAATTTGCCTTTTGTGGATAAGTCATGTAAATGTATCATATGAATGAATATGTGACTTTTTGTTTGGCTTCTTTCACATAGCATAATATTTTTGAGTCTCATCCATGTTGTAGTATGTATCAGTATTTCATTCCTTTTTATGGCTGAATAATATTCTACTATATGACTACACTACATCTTGGTTATCCATGCACCAGCTGGTGGCTATTTTATTGTTTCCACTTTGAGGCTATCATGACTAATGCTGCTATGAAAGATGCATACAAGACTTAGTGTGGATAATGTTTTCATTTCTCCGGGGGAGATACTTAGGAGTGGAAATGCTTGCATAGCAAATTTATGTTTAACATTTTAAGAAACCGTCAATCCAAAGTGACTATCCCATTTTATATTTCCACAAATGATGTATGATGAGTTCAGTTTTTCTATTTTTCTATCCTCAATACTTGTTTTTTATTGTAGTCATTCTAGTGAGTGTGAAGTAGTATCTCACAGTGATTTTAATTTGCATTTCTTTAATGACTAATGATGTGGATCACCTTTTCCTTTTATTAGCCATTCCTATTTCTGCTTTTGTGAAATGTCCATTTAAATCTTCTGCTCATTTTTAAATTAGCTTGTTTTTTTATTACCAAATTGTGAGAGTTCTTACTCTGAACAAGATTTCTTTATCACATACATGGTAAGTATTCCCCCCAGTTTATGACATGCCTTTCACTTTCTTACTGGTGTCTTTTGAAGCACAAACATCTTAAATTTTAATGAAGTCCGATTTATTGCTTCTTTTTTTTTAATTTTATGGATTGTACTTTTAGTGTCATATCTAAGAAATCTTTGATTAACCCAGTATTATGAAGATTTTTTTCCCAATGTTCTTTCTAAAAGTTTTATAGTTTAGTTTTACACTTAGATTTATGCCGTTTTGCATTTATCTGTGTGTTATGATGTAAGGGTCTTTTTTCTTGTATGTATGTATGTATTTATTGTTGTTCTATTACAATTGTCCCAATTTTCCCCTGATGATGTAATGGTCGTAATTCATCTCTTTACATGCAGATGTCCAATTGTCTCAGTACCATTTGTCGAAAGACTATCCTTTTGCCATTGAGTTGCCTTGGCACTTTTGTTAAAAATCTGCCCTGGCCGGGTGGCTCAGTTGGTTGGAGCATCGTCCTGTACCCAAGGTCGTGGGTTCGATCCTCAGTCTGAGCATGTATGGGAGGCAGCCTATTGATGTTTCTCTCTCTCTAAACAATCAACAAGCATATACTCAGGTGAGGATGAAAAAAATCTATTGATTGTGAATATAAGGATTAATTTTTGGACTCTTAATTCCATTTGTTTGATCTATATCTTTGTCCTTATGCCAGCACCACACAGTCTTTATTATTATGGTTTTCTAGTAAGTTTGGAAATTGGGAAGTGTAAATTTACCATCTATGTTCTTAATTTTCAAAATTGTTTTGGTATTCTATGTGATTTGTACTTTCATAAAATTTAAATTCAGCTAGTCAACTTACACATAATGAATTTTAGGATTTTGATAGGGATTGCACTGAATCTATAGATGAGTTTGGGTAGAACTGTAATCTTAACAACATTAAGTTTTTAAATACATGAACATGGTATATCTATTTTATTTTAGTTTCAATAATGTATAGTTATTAATGTACATCTTGCACTTCTTTTAACATCTAGTAAGTACTTTAATTTGGAATTGTTTTCTTGATTGCATTTTTGTATTATGTACTAGTGTATAGAAATGTAGTTGATTTTAGCATATTGATTTTGTGTCCTGTGATCTTGCTAAACTCATTTACTAGTACTGGTAGTTTTTTTGTACTTTTTTTGTTTTTATTGTACTTGGAGTTCGTTGTGCATCTTAAATGTTTGGATGAATTTTTTCCTCAGATTTGGAGTTTGGGCCATTTTCTTCTTTAAATATTTTTTCTGCCCTCTGTCTCTCTCCTTCTGGGACTCCCTTTAAACGTATGTTAGTATACTTGATGGGGTCCCACGTGTCTCAGAGGCTTGTTCATTTTCCTTCATTCTTTTTCCTTCCTTTTCTTTAAGTTGGATAATCTCTATTGTTCTCTTTTCATGATCACTGATTCTTTTTTTCTGCAATCTCAAGTCTGCTGTTGAGCCCCTCTAGTGAATTTTCATTTCAGTTATTGTACTTTTAAACTCTGGCATTTGGGGGTTTTGTTTTATAATCCCTATCTTTTTATTGATATTCTCTATTGAGTTGTTGTCATACTTTCATTAAATTTTAAAAGTTTATTTTTTCAGTTCTTTGAACATATTTATAACAGCTGCCTTGAGGTCTTTGTTAAGTGTAACATTTGGGCCCCGTTGGAGCTAGTTTCTATCAACTGCATCTTTTTCTGCATATGGACTCTACTTTCCTATTTATTTGTATGTCTCATAATTTTCTGTTGAGAACTAAGCATTGCAGATCAAGGACCAACAAACTTTTTCTCTGAAGGACTAGATAGTATTTTAGACTTTGCAAGCCATATAGTTTCTGTTGTAATACTTAACTCTGCTGTTGTGTGAAAACAGACATAGACAATATGTAAATAAATGAGTATGGATGTGTCCCAACAAAAACTCTATGTAAAAAGATAGGCAATGGACATAACTGGTCATGGCTATAGTTTGTTGACCCCTATTTTAGATGACATAGCAACTCTGGATTTTGATCTGCTCCCCTCCCCAGGGGTTGTTGGCACTGCTGGTGTTTGTTAGTGTTTGTTAGTGTTTAGTGGTTTGCCTGGACTAATTCTGCAGTGTCTGTCTCCCTGTAATATGTGGCCACCGATGTCTCTCCTCAGTTTTTTTCTTTTCATTCTTGTTTTTATTTCTAAGTTTGACTTCCTAGGAATTATTAGCATAGTAGTAAGCTAATAATAAGTAAGAGGATGTATTTAAATATTTTGAGCCTAGTAAGTCTTCTACCCTTTGCTGACTAGTTTGTGCATGGGTTAGGGAACACATTTATTTATTTTTATTATTATTTTTTTTGAAGAGAAGGAGAAAGAGAGGGAGAGAAACATCACTATACAAGAGAAACATCAATCGGTTGCCTCCAACCAGAGACCTGGCCTGCAACCAGGCATGTTCTTGACCAGGAATCAAACCAGCAACCTTTTGCTTTGTGGGATGATGCCCAACCAACTGAGCCACACTGGTCAGGGCTTGGGGAGCACATTTAAAATTCAATTATGTCTGCATGACCTTTGTTTTCTGTGTGTGCAAGGCCTCACGTGCAGTCTATGTATAACCTTGGACATGTACACACCTTCCAGATCACGAAGAATCTGTGAGAGCTTATCAAGGTCCAGCATGGCTGTCTTGTTCCTTGGAGCTCACTGTTACATTTTTGACTGATCTGTTGCTTGTCCTAACTGGTGCCGCAGACTCAGCCAGCTTTGAGGTTGATTTTCCTTTGATTGTTTAGCACTTGTTTTCTAAGGTCAATTGTTTCTGACAATATCCTGGTCACTAAATCAAGTCATCAATCACCCTCCAGCGGCAGAGCTGCTGGTTTTCATGGCTTGTCCTGTCCTGATCGAACGACTGCCACGTGGAGCTGGGGGAGGGTGATAGGGATGGGAAGAGCTCCAGTTTCTCACCTTTTTTTTTTTAATAGAGGTTTGGTAGCTTTTTTAGTTTTGTGTTTTCAATAAATGGTTTCTTTTTTTTAAAAAAGATTTTATTTATTTATTTTCAGAGAGAGGAGAAGGGAGGGAAAAAGAGCAATGTATGGTTGCCTCTCACATGGCCTTCATTGGGGACCTGGCCTGCAACCCAGGCATGTGCCCCGACTGGGAATCGAACCGGGACCCTCTGGTTCCCAGCCCGCGCTCAATCCACTGAGCTACACCAGCTGGGCTTAATAAATGGTTTCTAATTTGTTGTATACCTCCCCACCATGAGGCCTAATAGTAACTAAGGTAAAGATGTCCTGTTTGGGTGGAAGGGAGCAGGTTGGGTAGATATTGGAAGTAATGGCTGGTGGAATATGGAGAAGGACCCCAAAGTTGAAGTGGCTCAAATTGTTATCTGAGGTGACTTGGCTGTAGGATGAGGCCTGGCAGGTAGAGAGGTATGCCATCTTTTCAGTTTATTCCTTGAGCCAGGGAAATTCTGCTTTCCATGGTGGACTGGGCAAGATTGGGCACAAGGTGAGTGAGGCAGAGGATGGTTTCGTTGTGAGAAGGACGGAAGGGCAGACGCATGATGGGGACTGTAGCAAACAGGCCAGATGGGCTGGTGGAGAGAGGACATGCAAGAAGGGCAGGCCAGGCTTCACAGAAGGCACAGTATTCCTCAGGCTGTTAGTAGGTGCCCTGAGTCAGCATCCAGATCCTCATCAGTCATCCTTTCTGCAGTTTAAGAAAGCAAAAGTGAGATGAGGTCCAAAGATTATTTTAGTAAGTTTGATAGGATTTTTCTATCCATTATCTAATAACGTAGGAGGGATAGAAGGAAAGGTACTAGAAAACATTTCAGACTGATTGGTTTCAGGTCTGGTTCTCTAACTTAATCTTTGACTTAATTTTTGTACTAACCTCTCATTTTATAAGTGTGAGCATTGATGCTAAGTTAGCCCTTATAAATAACAAAAATTAAGTTAATGGATATAAATTATTTTGAAAAATTCATCACTATATAAATGGAAAACATTATCATTGTATAATGCTAAAATATTAAAAGCTGCTGCAAAATGAAAATTTACCATAAGATAAAGCTTAACCAAAATCATGATGAAAAATAATGGAAAAATAAGATTTAATTTACCACAATGTTTCAACATGCATGCATTGAGTATATGCTTGTTGAGCAGTAAGGTTCGTGTGAGTGAAGGACTGATTAAGTAATTATCATATAGAACCTGTAGGTATGGGCACTTAGAAATCCTTTGTTCCTTTTTCTCCTTTTTGTGTTTATTATGCTAAACTCAGTACATTTGCTTTGTAAGAAGCCAAGGGGATTTTTCAAAAAAAAAAAAAGGATGATAGTCTGTTTATCTAGGCCCTCTTAAAGCATTTCCTGCCAGGCAGTTGACATGTAGCCTTGGCACAATTTCAGGAAACTGTTTGCTTCTGTTTACCCTTTCCCTACAGCATCTCCTAGGAATTGAGATGAAGAGTCCCCTTTAGCCCTTTTACATTTTAGCTGCATCTTTTCCATAACACTGTGGAATTTACTCTTGTACTAGCACAATGAAAATTCTTGTCTAAAAGGAAGAAGAATGCATCTGTTTTAGTAGTGTAATTCTCATGTAGAAAAATCAAAGCCTTAAAGTGAATTAGCCCAATAAAATGTACGTAGAATATTCCTTTTCTATTGTTAAGTCTCTCAGAAAATTCAATGCAATTATATCTAAATATATAAAACTTACTAACTACGGGATAATTGTTAACATTTCCAAAATCCTTTTTCACTAAGAAAAAGAGCCCATCATTGAGTGTATTCCAAAGAGTATGGTCTACTTAATTGATTTAGAATACTTTTTTACATACATTTCAGAAATATTTTCTGAAGTGAGATAGATACTATATT